>PVIH01003191.1:85278-130771 GCA_004025045.1 Sigmodon hispidus | reverse complement strand
AGAAAATTGTTCAGGCAGGAAGGACATAAATAACATCACATGGAAATCGGGATCTGCATAAGAAAGAGAACAGGGTGTGAACAGGGGAGGAAGAGTGAGTGAGTGTGGTTTTTGTTCTCCCAAGTTATTGGCTCACACAACTGAGCAAGCCATTTGCCTACCCAGACCCACTGCAGTGCTGCTTCTGCTGACCAACTTAAACCACATGTGAACCCAGAGCCCCCAGGCTTCTGTTACACAACCTCTGTCTGTCCCCACCTTGGACACCTAAACTTTGCCACAGTGATACTCTTACTGCAGTAAGTTCACATAAACTGAGTTTTGCCCTTTTTAAAAAATACATAGGTACAGTGTAGACAGTACAACCCTGTGTTTTTATAGAAAGATGATGTATCTGCCTATGCTGAGAAAGATCTGGGTAGGTTCCTAAAACAATCCCACTGAAACAGAAGAGTGTTTTGCTGAAAGGTTCTGGGAAAGCAGGGGACTTACTTTCTTCCTTTTGGCTTTTTTTTATGATTTTTATGTTGTCTGAATTCCACACAACAGGTATATATCACCTATTCCCATTTCAAAAAAAAGAAAAAGAAAAAAGGAAAAGCTTGACTCAAGCTATGCTGCCACAAGTCCAGAGAGTCTGAACTGTCCCCTGGGTCAGAGATTATTCTTTGCTAGGCTGGACAGAATAGTCTGAGCAGAGAAATTTTTTTTTTTAATAAAATGTGCAACATTCTTATCTTAGCCATTAAGAAAAGTCAAGTTACGATTCTATTCAGCTTTGGCCTAATGGGCCCACCCACTGAAGCAGAGGCCTGGCCATGGTACACGGAGATTATGGGAAGAGTCTTTTGCAGAAACAGTGGGGGACCTAATGATGTGGCTTCCATGATCTGGAGCAGAGTATGTGACCCTGGACTTAGCCTGACTGTACACTGAGAATGGTATCAGTTAATCCCTGAGCAACTGTTCCCAGAGACTTCCCTCAGCCAGGTCCTGACCAGATGAGCATCACTACCTTCCCACTGAATGTCAGTCGCTCACACACAGGCCAGGCAGCTTGCGCTGGAAGCAGTCTGACACTCCCTCACAGGTGAACTCCATGCAGCGTTAAACACCCACACGAGGTGGATGCTCTCCTTGGGAACATTTCTGGACCTTTCTACATCTTAAAGCATTCCTTGGTTTGTCTCTGCAGATGGGATCCCCGAGACCATGTACCCAGGTTATTCCTTCTAGTCAAGCCTTCATTACTGCCTCCCTAGGGATCCAGCATCAGGAGGAAATTCTGAAATTACACCCAAAGCAGCAAATGCAGTTGGTTCCGATGTGGTCATGCCTTGAGCACAACCAGAGCCCCCTCACCCTTCCAAGGCTGGCTTATAGAATTATTGGGGTAGCCACAGCATGGCTCTGTGAGTCTCTTGGGTAAGAAGCCTTAGGAGGAAGCCCACCAGTCACTCTTTCTGTCATCATCTCTCCCGCTCAATCACTTCACTGAGAAATGCAGATTAAATTAGAACTTAAGATGTTTTTGTTGTAACATGTATGAAGTTCAGTGGCCATTTTAGGACATGGTCTTGAGCTCTTCCCAGCCAGGCTGATCATAACCAAATCAAACCTATATTCCCATGGGCCAATGCTGGAAGACCTGCAATGGCCTGTGTTTCTGCACTGGATGACCAGGATGAGACCACAGGAGGGTTGTGAGGCAGCACAAGGAAAAAGTACAGTGCTAAGTATCCCAGCAAAGAGTTGCCAGTGAGGGGCATTCAGGCAGAGTGCCCCAAGGCCTTTTGTGATTCCCCTAGAGTAGTCCTCTATGTGCACAGGCACTGGACTAGAGTTGAGGAGGGTCTCTGATGGGCCTTTTGATATTTGTAGTGTTTAATCTCATCTTCCTAAAAATGCTTTGAGGTGTTTCATGGTTTGTGGCAGGGTTTATTACTTGGGGGTCACTGTGCTTTGAGTGTATCCTCATGGTGTACTTTGTGTTTGATTTTGAGCCACTGGGCCTTTTGCATATATAATTAGTCCACAGATCCAGGGGCATCCCTGGAGACTCCTTCAGTTGTCCAAAGATACCTCAGCCTTGTTTTTCCTGGGGAAATAATTGAGCCTCTTACATTCCCTGGCACAAAAGTTAAATAGTAAACAGATTTCAGCCTTCCATGCTTTAGACCAGTAATATGACCCAGAGATGCTTTGGAGCTGTGTTCCTGGTTTACCATCAATCACAACAAGACCCTAATTCTTCCTTGCAAATAGGATGGTGTTCTTAATGGTTCAGACTCTCCCAAGAAGATTACAAAGTGCATCCAGTCCCTTTTATACTGCGCCACCCCAATTTGTCTTCTTAACTCTTCTATGGTACCAGACAAAGCCCCTGTAGCACATCACCTTCATGGGTAACCTTTCTTTGCAGTGGTACTCAGCTGTAAGGTCTGGGACTCAACTCAAGGGAAGCTTACCTCCCAGTAAGAATCATGCTGACCTATCTCCATGAGCTTAGAGCTTTGACAAGAACATTTGACTGGCATGCAAGATGAGGTTACCTTCTCATTTCACATGAAGGCATCTAAGAGAAGTTTTTTTTTCTCCACACATTCTCCTATAGTCAATGTTTTATCTCAGGATCCAACCTACACTCAGAAGTAGCACGGTGTTAGAATACTGGAACTTTGTTGAGAGTTTGAAAAAAACAGCTACACAACCAGAAAGCCTTGGCACAATAGCGCTAACATAAGCATGTGGGAAGGCTGTATATAATCCTAGTTCACTGACAGTCAGCAGTATCCACTGTGGAGACAAGTACTGTTGGGGGATGATACTGAAGTGGTGGAACTACAGGTGTCAGACCCAGCAAGCTGCTCAAAGCTGAGTGCCTGTCATAAAAGAATTGACCCCTCATCATTGTCCTAACTTCAACATCGTCCTGATTGGGATTGCCTCTCACTCTGCAGGATGTGGACTACACCAAGATTCTTAGTACACTGGGTCACAGTGCAGTACCACACCAACTCCCTAATGGCAACCCTGACTCCTCCATGTTGCAAGAAGCATCACTGGAACTGCTAACCCCTAGCCTCTGACCATGGCATTAGCCAGCCAGCACAGAATCCGCCTTGATAGCCCAGGGCTGTGCTCCCTAGGTAACGGGAGCACAAAGGTGGCTGCAAAGGCAACCAGCCCTGTCCTAAGGACCAGCCATAGGTATGCTTCAGAGTCCTTGTCCCTCATTGAGACTAGCTGAGCTCAATGACAGGCCCCTGGTCCTGATGAGTAACTCCTTTCCTGTGATTTCCTTTTGTAGTAGCCACTGACGATTGGCATACCTGCCTGTTCTGAAGATGCTGGTACCCCTCTAGGCTCAGCACTGTCATCCAAGGATAGTCACTGCCTCAGCAGCCCTGACAGGCATCCTAGGAGAGCAGGGAAGACCCTGGCCCTACTCCTGCCTGTATGCCACAGGGGCAAGTTTCTCTATCTCTTTGTGCCTCAGTATCTCCATACTTAAGGAGGGTAACAAAGCCTACAGGATTGAGATAATTGTTGAGACAGTGTGTGTGTGTGGGTGCCTGGCACATAATCAAGGCCATATGGCTATTGTTAAGATCACTGCTTCCTCAGGACATCATATGGAGTTCTGTGTCTCCTGCAGTCATCCACAGCTGTTTGATGTAACTTCCCTTCAAATTTGGATTCAACTCCTATGAGATAGAGGGGCTCTCCTGACTCAGGACCTCTTACATTTCATCTGGTGTAGAAGTGTTGAAAAAGGATGTAGACACTATATACAGTGTCTCTGGAGAGGCTGTTTCTCATGCCATGGTGCCAGCAAAAGCCTGGACCATCCCTGTCAAAGAGGAACATACCCACTGAGAGCACGTGAGGCTGGTAGACAATGCCACTAGCCAGTAGGTCTTTAGATCTAAGAACTGGGCCTTGGGATCTTGTTCCCAGGGAGTCACTGAGACATCATTGACTCTTGTTTAGCACGAGATGGTTTGTGATTATTGAGTCTAGGTTTCAATGTAATAAGCAGCCATATATGTATGTCCTCTGATGATCTTTTTGGAAGTCCAGGACCATGGCTGGACATCTTGGTAAGGCTCCACTGCCAACAATAAGGAGCCTATGCCCTCAGTCAGCCCTTCTCACACAGCCTGGATGCCAAGGGACTGCCTTGAATCCAAGACCTCTGTCCCTTCACTGGCTGACTTTTGTCAGATGTTCTGCTCTTGAGGTGGAACTTGGTTAGCTGCACTCTGGTCTGCAGTTTGTCCAGCTCTGAGAGGACTTGGTTTGGTTAGCCATTCACTTTGTCCAGCTAGACTTTGCATTTTTCTCCAGCTTGGTCATCAGTTCAGCCTGTTCCAACCACAAAAGCTTCACCTCTAACTTCAGCATGTTCTTTACCTGTGGTCTATTCACCCACTTAACCAACCACAAGACTGTGGCTGAGACATGAGAGGGCAGTCACCTACTTAAAGCTGAAACTGCAACCATCTGCAATAATCTACAGAGAGAGAGAGAGAGAGAGAGAGAGAGAGAGAGAGAGGGAGAGGGAGAGGGAGAGGGAGAGGGAGAGGGAGAGAGAGGGGGCAGGTTGTGCTTGCATCTGCCCAAGGCTGTGTCCTACAAGGCTTCCTTCATCTCTGTATACAATGTCTTGCAATGTTTTCAAAGGGTTTCCAGAGCTTTCTAGTTCATTTTTTCCAGACCCACTAGCCACTGTCTTTGATCATCTAGTTGTAGCCTGTCCAGCTAGTGGATGACCCACTAGCATTGTTTTTTTATGAGTTACGCTTACTGTACTTGTGTACATCTGTCTCTCTCCCCTTTGTAACTTTATAACTTTCCAAAGAGTTTTTATTTACTTGGTCTTCTGCAGAGCCCCCACGCAGGCTTGTCAAGTTCTAACTCAAATGGCATTTGTTCTTGGAAAACCTCTTCATGCCTCGCATGCCTGGAGCAGCCAATCTCAGCCTTGACTGAGGCCTTGGACATCACTTGTTTTTTCTTGTCATCATTTATCTGGCCTTTGGACCAGCACTCCTCATAGGCATAGTAGACTTACTGGGATCTCTCCTAAACTTTTGTTGCTTAGGGATCTAAGATACTGGCACAGTAGGTACTCAGAAAATATACAGAAAACAATGTACTTCCAACATGTTACCCTCATGGAATCTTTTTAAAGAAGTTTGTCCTTGACTTGGGACACAGAGCACACTTGGCAGGTGTAGACGGGAAACAATGGAAAACTCTAAAGCCAAGAGTTCAGGCAAGTATCAGTGAAGGAGCACAAGGAACTATGGTCATGCCTCTTTACCTGAGTATATGGCCAATTGTGATACTCCAAATAGACACAAGCTCATAATTGCCTGTCTCAAGGGCATTTGTATTAGATGCTGTCATGATTTACAGCAATCATGCCACCCTCCTAAAGCCTCGTCCTTACACTTGGCAGAATTCACCTCTAGGTATGGTGGAGGTCCTTTAGCCCCAAGCACTGTACCTTGCACTGCTATTGGACAAATTTCCAGAATCTTCAATTGTTCCTCCCTCTTGGGGGTCCATTGCCATAGGATATCTACCTCTGTTTGCAGCTTTGTCTGACTCAAGAATAATCTGGTGACTCTAGTTTTTTCTGAACTTTTATTTGATGTATACACATATGTTCATCCTCTCTGTATTTCTCTGCCTGTGTTGATATTTGTACGGAAGTCTGGTGTCCAGCTCTGTTGGTTCTGACTATAGTAGTTTCAGCTCCCACATTCCTTAGTCTAGGTCATGGCTTTAGTCAGTTCTAGGTTAATTGCCTCTAAGATGGGTGAAGAAGTAACCTGGACCATGTATAGGATGAAGATCTGCCTATCCTCTGTGGAGCTGCTGCCTCCTGTCAGACTGTTAAGTCAGGTATAGTGATGCTCACCCATGGTTCTAGCTACTCATTGGTCTGAGGCTCAAGAGTTTAAATCTAGCCTGGGAGACATAGTGAGACTTTATCTACCCCCCTCCACACACACACACACACACATGATTAGAAACAAGTCACACAGATATATCATTCTGGGAAAACTGTCCATTACAGGCATTCACATTTGAGGAATACTAAGAGATGCTTAAGCACTACAGGTGTATAACAGCGGTAGAAATGACTCTCATTCCCTTCCTAGACTGTTCTGTTCTTCCTAATTTTCTATAGCAGTCACTGAGGCAGTCTGAGGCAGTGAATCACTCAGAACTTACCAGGGATGCTTTTTTTTTTTTTCAAATGTTCATTCAGTACAATGCACATGCCTTCTTGCTCAAGGTTCCCCGTCGACATGTGGCAGGCAACTTGCTCTGTCTTGGCACAGCACCTTGTACTGATTGATGTTAGAGGATTTCCAGAAACTTCCATTAGTTATCCTATGACACATGGAAAGTGTTCCTTTTTTTGGCAGACTTACTGTCTAGCCTCCTCATTTTACAGACAGTAGTGGTACATAGCCTTATACCTGGGCAACTGGCGGGGGGCTTGGGTCTTTTGTTGAGCTCTTCCAGCCATGGGGCTTCAGGCATCCAGGCAACACACAAGATGTAGAGTGCCACACTTAGAACGGCATTTCCCCAAATGTGTGCTTGACAACACTGATCCTGTGTGGGGCCCAGCACCAAAAATGGTAGTGTTCCCTGAGGACTTGAACTTAGAAAATTGCATCCTGGAGCTGGAGAGATGGCTCAGCTGTTAAAGGCTAGGTTCACAATCAAAAATATAAGAAAATTGCATCCTGGCCCTCTTGGGAAGTCAGCTACACAACACTCCAGTGAAGGCTCTGCAAAGGATTCAAGTTACCAATTCTTATCTAAAGAATGCTTCTCAGGGGAAAACTAATAAGCTCTGTGAGAGGAGAGGAATTCAGTGTGTGTAAGACAGCCTGAGGGTGGGCATCACATCCCTAAAGTTGATGTTCCCAAATAAAAAACAAAGTCCAGGAGATGCATTATTCTGACAATTAACTTTCCCAGCTACTAGGTAGACAGTCACCACAGAGAGAAAGGGGTTTTTTTGAGGGGAGGGGGAATCTAAGAGACTGGATGCTCAGGACACACACAGTGTACTCAGCTTGGAGAAAAGAGACTTAAATCCAAGACAAATTAAGAGCCAAACAAAATGGTTCCTGGGCAGAAGTACATGGTGGCTGAACCAGCACAATATTCTGAGTTGTGTTTTCCCCCTGGCTGTGACAGAGAGCCTTGAAGATGATCAGAAACCATAAAGAAAATGGGTTCTTGGGAAAGAAGCTCTATTAGGCTTCCTTCCTCTTCTTCATTCTCCTAACCTGGGCTCTCAACTCCTTTGAGGAGTACACAGCATCACTCTGTGTCCCTCTGCAATGTCAGCATCTCTGTGTGGCCCTCCTCAATTGCTCCAGGAAGCTCTAAAGTCTATATGGTGACTATATTTTCTTGATATTCCTCTTCTACAGGGCAATGTAGTCTTTGGCTACCCCTACCCCCGCTTGCCCATGGTGGTGCTGTACAGCTTGTTGAGGTTGTCTGATAACCCATTATGCTTAAGCATCTGGGAACAGGAGGGACTCATACTTACCAAGAAGCAAGGAAGGCAGGACAGACCTCTTCCACCTACCTTCTATACCTAGGGGTAGGACTAATGATAAGGCCCTCAGAGGAGGTAGGGGGTTATGAAGTCTGACTTATAGGCCTGGCCATTATCTTGGACTGACTCATGAATGGGGATTCCTTCTCAGATATGTAGTGTGTGAATTGTACACACAATCCTTAAGCACTGCAAGAATGTGCCATGTAGAGAAAAGACATGGCTGGCTGGAGACTTATATGGTTAGAAAGGCCTGCAGCAGCATCCCGACCCAGGGGCCAACAGTTCTGTCTGCAGGTAGAGATCTTTCCCTGAGAGAGAAGCCTGGTGTTGACTTCACAATGTGGCTATTGCTGAACACCTGCTTTTTTCTAGGTGTCTGGAACTTCTGTTCCTGCTAGTCAGCAGATACCTGTTGCTGCTACTACACATGGCCTTTTTCCTGCTAGTCCAGGCAGGCCATAGCTCCTGAAAAAGAAAATATCCCATGTGATATAAAAGTGATATACTAAACAAGATCCCCCAGTGGATGTTGGGAGACCCAAACTTTAGGCACCAGGGTTCTATTTCTAGTGTAAACAGTGCTTTCCACATGTTGCTACTTCCACCTCCGAGCCCCAACCATCAATCCAGATGTGCTATCCTATCAGTTTCCCCAGACACAGGCACTCATGCACACTGGCCCATCCTTTCCCTGTTCCCCTCAAGGTAAGTGTAGGGTTGACACCAATTCTGGGCAGTGGTGAAGGTGAGGCCTGAGGTTGGCTGCAGGAGGAGAGGGTGCTGCTTGCTCAGGGCTGACAGGAGAAATTCCACATTTGGGATGCGATAGGGGAGGGGGAGCACTATTGAATCTTCTGTCTACACATGGGCTCTGAATGGATCTCACCACACCGCTTGCAAGCACTCTTGACATTGGTTGACATTGGGCCTCCAATATTGTCTCACATCCTCACAGCAACAGGTGAGGGCCAGGTTCAGCAAACATTCACTCACCAGCTAAGAGGACTAGAAGCTGTGCCCCGGGGACCTGGGAGGGACCAGGCACTGGAGCGGGGAGGGGAGAGGGATAGTTCTTATTATTGTTGGAGCCCAGGACAGTCATGGAGTCATGGGGTTATCTTGGCACTAACAGGATTTTAATGAGATCGTGCCAGGAATGTTTCAAAACAGAAGCAGGAGTGTTACTTGAGACCAAAAGACAATAACCTCAATAATGCAGGCGACTGCTCTCCTTCCCTCTGTCCCGGCCCACGAAGCCTTCCCCCAGGGTCTTGCTAACAGGCAACATGAGTATCCTCAAACAAACATTTTCTTGGAGTAAACAGCCAAAGGTCACTCAGAATGACCAAAAAAACTCAGGGACAAGGAGAAAAAGTATGTGCAAGGGGTCATTTAGGACAATATAAAGCCACTACAAAAGCTTCCCGTAAAAGCAGTGGCTTTGAGCACAGTTTAGATATGACAGATATATCTGACTTTGGGTGGGTGGGAAAGGGCTGAGCTTAGTCCAGGGAAGGAGAAGAACCAGTCTGAGGAGACCTGTGGTGGGCACCTGCATTGTAGTTTCTGAAGTGGGTTCTGGAGGGCAGTGAGTTGTAGTGGTGGAAGGCTCTCAGAGACAACACTTAAGGCCCCGTGGATCAGGTCCAGGGTGCAGGGTTCTTGGTGCTGGACACTGAAGGAGAACTAGAGAGGTGAGGAGCCCAGGAGAAGGACCAAGACCAGATATGGCCACTGGAGATAAACACAGAGAACGTAGGCCTTCCTGATTTTGGGTTAGCAGGCTGATCCTAGCTGCTCATTAGAGGTGGCAGCTAACAAACAAGGAACTCTGAGCAGTAAAAGGGCCATACATAAGATCACCAGCATATTGAGGCCATGGGGCCCTAGAAGGAAAGGAAAAATGATGACCCACTCCTTTTCTCTGTTTCCTTATTGTTGTTTTCTGAAATAAGTTCATTTCCCCTGAAATAAGTCACTGTCTCACCATTACACCATAAAGAAAGGGAGAATGGTGGGGATGGGGGGGAAAGAGTTGGTCTAACCCAACCAATCAGCAGTTGTTTATGTAACTGTGCTGGAAGAAAGGGATTATGTAAAAGTAGGAGACCCAATCCCTGTGTCAGAAGAGACAAATGAGCTTCTTAGAACCAACAGGAGAAGTGAAGGAATCCAAAAATAATAGAGTACCACCTCGAACCCTTTACAGCCGTGGTCTAGCTCTGGAAAGCTTCCTCAGCTTGGAGGAATCTGTCACACTTGCTGGTAACTTTCCTTTCACTTTGCCCTCAACGAGTGTCCTGTTTGTTAATGCGTTGACTGATGAGGCATAAGTACACAACTGTTGGCCTGTGTCATCCTGACAGTTGACGTGGGACCTGAGATATATCTGGGATTCCAGGATCAGTAAGGGTTGAGCCTAACAGACATGGAATCAGGAGTAACAACCAGGAATGCCCAGTGTTCTCTCTGGGGGGGTCCAGGTCCAGAGAGGAAAACTGATTAGCCCAGCAATGGTGGATTCTCTTTCTCTAATACTGAGCTACATGCAGTTGAAAGCCTATAACAACTTGAGATCTTTAGTACTCCTCTTCATTTCTTAAATAAGTCTCAGCTGAACTCCCAAGCAGATTTTTCTCTTTCTTATGTTCTTAAGTTTCTTCTAATGACTGTGTCCTCAGGAGGCCAGCTCTGGAGACTTGAAGGCTGTCTGCTCTCCTCAGGTTCCTTGTTCTTTCTGCATAATAAATCCCATCTGCATAATGAATCCCAGTACCAGAAGAGGTATATGGTGTCCTGATGTGGACAACTTCTGTGCCTTTCCAGGACTTGTCCACAATTTTCAAGATCCTTGCACTCCACCCAGGGATCCCCAAACAAGCTGTGACCATTCTCACTTTGGGTACTGAGTTCTCTCAAAAGGGATGTACTCTATTAAGGAGACTGATAATCTCAAAGAAATTAAACTAGAACCTGATAATCCTGGCCAGTATGTCCAGACAACCATCATTACTGTCTGTCTAATGACAATGGTCTCATGGGCCAGCAGACAAGGACCCCAGTTGGGAACCACCATGATGCCAATGGGAACTAGAGATTGAATCATTTCTTTTGCTTGCTTGTTTGTTTGTTTTCAAGACAGGATTTCTCTTATAGCCCTGGCTGTCCTGGAACTCAATCTGTAGATCAGGCTGGCCTTGAACTCAGAGATCTACCTGCCTCTGCTTCCCAAGTGCTGGGATTAAAGGTATGTGCCACCACCACCTAGTGTCATTTCTTATATTGCATTATAGAAGAAATAAGGGAATTGAAGATCAAGACTATAAGCCATGCTTAACTTGAGACAATGTGTCTAGAGAAAAAAGGAACTGAGGGACTGAGGGTGATTTTCCTCCAGAGGCTGCAATGAGCTATGATTAGATATGACATAATAGAATCAGAAACACTGGCCTGAGGTCTGTTCTTCATAGATGTTTGTAATGGCTAAAGAAACCCAGGCATCCGTCTTGGTACCTAATAGCTATTTATCTCTGACTGACTCCATTCCCTGGAAGATAAGTTCCCAGGAACCCTGACTCAGTGACTACCCCTCCAAAAAAAACTTACAACAGTGAACATCTTTTTATATGACTAACTGCTTTTTTTGCTTCTGTAACTTGCTTGCACAGATACTCAAAGATTATTTTGAATTGCCTTAACCAGTCAACTTGGCAGATCAGAACAGTTTGTGCTTGATTGCACAGATGTTGATGATCTTCATGTGCTTTTCTACTTTAAAAGTCTTTGCCCATGGCCCCCTTTCACTGCAATCTCAAATGTTGGTCCTGCTGATGTTAGGGTCCTGGATAAGTTTCACAACAGACCTTGTAAGTAATCAGCAAGTGCATTTATCTTGAGAGTAAAGGTACCAGCATGCTGAGGCCATACATCTGACACGAAGGCAAAATGGTGACCCTGAGAGAAACTCGCAGGTTCATTTATACACAGTTAAAGAAATTCAAAAGGCAATGAGGTAAATCTACCTAGGATTGACTTATGTGGGTTGTAATTATATTAGTTATGTTCTAATTGGCTAAGGCTAGCAGGGGCTGGGTAAGGCTAGTGTTTCTATTTTTGGACAAGCCTAGATAAGTTCCAGGCTCTGTTCTTATTTGGTTATTACCTTGAGCTATTATTGTGGGGGATGGCTCAGGCCTGGTACGTGTAGTTCCCCCTCACCCTTGCTGTGTGTGTGGAGGGGAAAGGGGGGGAGGGAGCACTGAACTGAGGCCTAGTTCCTAACTGAGTTATTATGAGCCTGCCATGGTACATACCTGACCTTCTCACTAGTATCTAATCAAAAACTTTTTTAGAATTGGATTGAGTCTTTGTGTTTTAGCAGGGATCATAAACTCATTCTTAACCTAGTCTGCCTCAGTAGTCATAGAAAGATCCAAAAACTGATGGTTAAACCAGGCAAATGATTGGATGATTTGGTTCAAGTTGCTATGAAGTTTTCTATAATTGGGACCAGAAAAAGAAAAGGTAGGCTGAGACTGAGGCTGGAGGTGAGGCTGGGGCTGAGGTGGAGCTGGGGCTGACTGACACTGGGGGTGTGGATACAGGTGGAACTGGGGGTGGGGGTGGGGTAAGCAGCATAGGGGACTCTTGACCACTGTGCAGACAGAACCTGCTAGATGAAGTCTCTTCAGTCCAAGGAACTGATCTCAACCCAAGGATGTCATTTCACCCCAGACAGCTCAGAGTAGAGAGAGGCCTGGTCTTGGATCCTGTCTGGCTTGCAAGACCATTAGAAAGCTAGATAGATGTGCCCATAGTCTTTTCTGCCACGGGTCCTCTCTTCCTGAAGGGCAATAATAAGTCCTGGGGCTTCACCTCCAGCTTCCTGTTTCTCCCATCTATCTTGAAGAATACAATACATTCTTGACTGTAAGAGCGCACCGTGTCACCTCCCTTATAGATCCTCAATACCAATTTTTGGCTCTCCTGTCCTCTCCTGGGCCCTGATTAAAAACAAAAAAACAAAACAAAAACATAAGGCTACTACTCCAGGACCCTCAGGACAGACCCCAGAGCATCGTTTCTCTTTCTTACCTGTCTCCGGGAAAGTTCCACTTTGCTCATTCCTTGAAGTTGCAGAGACATCAACTGGAAATCAAAGTCTCACTCCCTCTTTTAAGTGACCTTTGCTTCAAAGACAAATGTACGAGTAGGACGGATAGGGAAACAGGTAGACAGAGTCAACTAGCTTCTCTAGGCCAGTTGTCTGTCACTTAAAGAAAGGGACAACCCCGGGTATGCCGATTTAACACCAGGCTTCAGCCCCGCAGCTGGCTAGGTACAGATCCTGCCTGGGATCCCGAAAGATAATTTGCTGGATGTTAGACAAGCATCACTATCGAGAGGGCTGTGGTGAGAGGAGACTCAGGGTGTCAGGTACTGTGGCTTGATATTTGTCCTCTCTGCCCAAAACCTCCAGTCCTGCTCTCACTCATAGTCTATCCGTCCCTGTTCTGATTTGCTTTCCTATTGCTGTGAAAAAGACACCTTGGCCAGAAACTGCTTGGGGGGAGGGGTCCTGTTTCATCACTCGATTCTCAAGTTGCCTTCGTCACTGAGGGAAGAAGTCAGGCAGGAATTGAAGCAGAGGCCAGGGAGGAGTGGTGCTTGCTGGTTTACACCTCACTGCCTCCTCAGTCTGCTTTCTTGAAGCACCCAAGATCACCCGCGCATGGGTGTCACTGTCCACAAAGGGGTGGGGCCTCCCACATCAAACATAAATGGAGAAAACTCCACCCACTCGCTCGCCCACAGAACATACATATGGCTGAGGCTGCTGTCTCAGCTGAGGTTCTCTTCCCAAATGACTCCAGCTTGCATCAAATTGGCAAAACCAAAACCAAACTATTCAGTATGGTCCCCCTTGAGATGAAAGCCTTACTACCCTTCTGCTCCATCATGCCTTGAATACCCTTGCTTTTACATTCCGTAAGATGATCCACATCAAGGGCTGTTACATGGACACACTAAGAACATTCCGACACCATTTCGTCTGAGTTCTCCTGGAGGTGTTTTTGTTTTCTGTGTTTATATTTTCTTGGCTAGATTGCAGGCCCTTGAATCCAAGATAAAAATGGTAAATTACAAAGAGGCTCTCCTAAGCCAGGTGGCCCGCCTTTAACATCTGTAATGGGCCGTCTACACTGAGCTCTATTGTGATTGCCTCCTAGCTAGACTGAAAATTGTTATGTGGACTAAGAGAAAAAGGCTTGAATGTGCTGAAGGAACATGAGGAGAATGCTGAAGGCTCAGCCCACGAGGAAGCAAAGATTCCCTCATCTAATCATTAAAAATTGATTGACTACCCTGACATGTGAGGCCCAATATTTACTCCAGAGATTTAGAAGAATTAAGCAGATAAAAATGCAGGGAGAATCAGTTAAGGTCAACTTAAACTACAAATGAAAACAGCGGGGGCCTGTCTCGAGATACTTCCAACAGTCATAAGGGTCCCCCTGGGAGATAGATGTATTAGGCTATGCTAAGAGTAATCTCTCCAGCTAAGGACACAGGCCAGAAAGGGACCCAGAACTGAAGGGAGTGCCCCTAGTTCCACCTCCTCTCTTCTTACCTTTTAAAATTGCATGTGTATGGGTGATTTGCCGGAGTGTATGTCTGCGTACTCTTTGGGTGCCTGGTGAGTAAGGAAGCCAGAGGAGGGTATCCATTTCCCTGGAGGTAGATTATAGATGGTTGTGGTGTGGGAAATCAAACCAGCATTCTCTGCTTGTAGCCAGTGCTCTTAACTGCTAAGCCATCTCTCCAGCTCCAGCCCCCTGTTTCCTCTTACAGATGGATTCTAGTTCGTCCGTCCAAAATAAACCCGGTATACTCTTTGCTTACATGCTAAAGAACTAGACTTCCCTGAGCTACACCAGTTTGATCCAGGACAGGTCCTTAAAAGAAAAGGCCTGGCCCTTTTTTTTTTCTTTTTCTGTGCATCTGAGCCTAATCTAAACTTGGAGGGGAGAAAAAAAAAAAAAGAGAAACTGGCCTTTGAGATCAATCAAAATATTATCCATCTTACACCATGAGCTTTTTATAGGAGGGAGGATATTAGAATTTGCCAGATTCCCCAGCCTCTACTTGCAGGCACATGTTGATTATAGTACCAGTTTCTAAATAAATGTAGCCTGGGGGTAGATAAAGGCTCTGTCAGCTTGTTCCTTCTTGGTTATGGCAGCCATCCATAGTCATGACCTCACAAGATGTGAAGGTATCAAAAGATGATCCTCCTAAATCAAGTGCTCCCTCTCTGAAGCACCCTGAGGCATGTAGGGAGATCATTATTGACCTTTTGCCAATCTCTGTTTTCAACAAATAGGACGCATCCAGACAAATCTATTCCGGCCTTTTTTCTTCTTTCTTCAATACAGACCCCTCATTATGTAGTCGTTGCTAAACCAGAATTCATTATGTAGAATAGGCTAGACTTACAGACATCTACCTGCCTCTTTTTTCCATATTATATAGTGTGATCATAGCTTCTCTTGTTGTCTCACTTGCCTAACTCCATGACCTTTCCTAAAAAAAGCAACAAAAAAGCAGATTAAAAAAAGAGAAACACACATAAAACAAACTCCATAAAAACACAAAATCAGAAACCATAATATACAAGCAAGACTAGTAAGACAAAAAAAAAAATAAAATAAAGCTCAAACAAAGCAACATAAGACAAGTCTTCAAAAGTACTACTCAGTTACAATATTTTGCTGGCCTGGGCATGGGGCCTACCTTGAAGTGTGGTTGACATATCCAGTGACAAACTATTTGAGAAAACTAATTTTTAATTTGGAGATAGTTTCATAGTTAGGGATGGGAGTTTGTGTTCACTTCCCCCTCTCAGCGCTGGGACCCCATCTGTCTTGAACCTGTGCAGGCACTGTGCATACTGTCACAGTCTCAGTGAGTTCACCTATGTGTCGGTCCTGTTGTGTCTGGAGGACACTTTCCTTGGTGTCATTCATCCCCTCTGGCTCTTACAATCTTTCTGCTTCATCTTCTTCACAGCTCCCTGAGCTCTGAGGAGGGAGAGGTTGATGAAGGCATCCCATTTAGAACTGAATGTTGCTAAATCTTTCACTCTCTGCACACTGTCCAGTGTGGGTCTCTGTGTTAGTTGCCATCTACTGCAAGAGGAAACTTCTCTATGATGGCTGAATGAGGCACTGATCTATGAGTACAGCAGAAAGTTGTCAGTCATTTTATTGCTAGGTTCCTTTAGTGGAACAATAGTATTTGGTTTTCCACTAGGCCCATAACCTATCTAATCGCAGGTTCTTAGCCACCCAAGCAGTGTTAGGTGTCAGATGTCAGGCATGGGTTCCATCTCATGGAGTGGGCCTTATATCCAATCAGAGAGTGGCTGGTTATTCCCACAACACCTGTGCCACCATTGCACCAGTTCTTGGCAGCATGTGCTAACACTGGCCTAGAGAATGAAATCAGTATAAAAGAAATATACTGTCATTTCTATAAAAGGATTAAACAAGACAAAATTTCATCTTAAAGAATTGTACAGAAGCCATTTGGCAGAAATTCAGGGTCAGCATTCCTTGAAATCCAAATATGAGCTTAAGGTTGTGCTTGGGACTAAAAATTGTATTCTGCTTATCAGCTGGCCTCTTTAGACCATCCAATCACATAAGAATATGAGGCTGAGCTCTGACAACTCAAACTGAGGCACAGGACCCATTTGCACATGGAATAAAAAGCCCAGCAAGGCCTCTGCTGCTTTTGCTTCCTTACTTCCTTGGTTTGGTGTGGCACTCTTTGACAAAAGTAAAATTTTTTGCCTTACCCAAACACTTGGGGTGGTGTGACAATTTTATTGAGACTCCAGACCTATTTCTTACCCCCCCCAAAAAAAGTCCAGTCAGGATTTATTTATTTAAATGTGTTTGGCTTTTGCAAATCATGCTTTATCTAAAATGTCACACAGAAGTTAGAGATATCACATTGGTTTAACTTACCTTTTAGAAGTTCAATAACTAGTTAATATATAACTAACATATTAACAATATGTTAATATAGTCAGAGGAACAAAGGAGCTATATTTTGCCCTGACCTTCTAAGGTTAAGTAGATCCCAGAGAGTTATAAGTCATATTGTTAAAAGAGGCCTACTTCTCCCTAATCAAAATGACCCCCGAGGACCTCAACTAGATGTAACGAAAAATGGTTAATTTTATAGACAGTAGTGTGCTCTTAATAGCATGAAAGCATAATCAAAAAGACTTTTAAAAATACTTACCATTACAAAATGATGTGTTTGCATCTGTGTTAGAGTTTGTGTACATGAGTGCAGGTGCCTGTGGAGACCAGAGGTGTCAAGCTACTCACTGGTGCTGGAGTTAGAGGCAGTTGTGAACCACTCCTACAAGAATTAACCAAGCTTGGGTCCTCATTAACTAGGGTGGTTTCTTAACTGATCTGTGACACCTCTCCAGCCCACAGGAGGCACTCTCCAGAACTCCATTCCTCACGGATTCTACTTCTGCCTCTCCACTTCAGAAACATGTCCTCACACCAGGACAAATAAGTGAAGACTTATTCCTTTGAGACTCTTAAGTGGGTGGTCATTTCTAACCACCTATAAATGTCCTAGAATCATATTAGAATCTAAGTCCATAGATCTTATTACTCATATTAATTCTCAAAGATTCTGTCCAAGATTTGCTTAGGGAATCTTGGAGATGATCAAAACTTCTCTCTTTCCTGCATTGATAGGATTTGACTCCCCCGAGTCCATCTCACCAATATAAAAAAACCTAGAATCCTGAGACCACTGAGAAAGAGAAAAATCAATAGACTTTGTGTGTTCTAGAAGCCACTTGAGGGCATAAACCTGTCTGCCATGATATGAAGAGGAAGAAGGGAGTTTTAATTGGGGAGGGTAGGGGGAAATTAGGAGAGAGAGAGGAGGGAGGAGAGAGAAATAATACTAAGGACATTTAAAACATCTTGAGGAATCATATTTTATGTTTACCTAAATTTATATATAATACATATACACTTACATGTGCATATATGTGTATTGACATAGCTTAAATGAAATTATCCCACTGGAGTTGATGATGCTCCCCACAAGAAACATAGACACCTAACAAAAACCCTAGCACCAGGTATTAGAAGCCTCTTTCAAGTAGTTGGTTAAGGGAATCCAAGCATATTCCCAAACAATATTAACTTATGCTTTTGTTGCCCTAGGTTGCCTCTCAGAGGTTCAACACACGTCCCTATGAAGACAGTATATGCTTTGGTCACAGGACTCCAGCTGGATCTGACCTAAAGCTTCTTTCTTATGGTCCAGCTTTCACAGTAGCAGAAGGTGCTTTAGAAAGCTGCCAAGGGGAGAGGGAAGCAATTGATAGTCTTGCCCAGTAGTGATGCCTATGAACAACAATGACCAGTTATCTTAGCAATAACCACACAAGTCTAGTTGGTCTTAAGGTCTATTGAAAGGGAGGATAATCATCCAACTCCCTAGGCTAGTGTGGTCACGGGTCTTAGAGGATAACCTCCTACTATCACTCTACTAGGCCAACATAATTTCTAATCCAATTCTAAAAGTTACCCTTAGATCCAAAAATAAGTGTCTTTCTCGCCCTTTGCCTAAAGAGCCTCTCTGCAGAAAAAAAGGGGGGAGGGCATCACAGAAGACCATGACTGGTCATACCACGAGAGATAACTCAAGGTGGGATGTCCAGATTCACCATATCTGTCTTTAACACAACTCCTACACCTAAGGAGAGAGGGATAAGATGTTGTGGGAGCCAGAAGACCAGGAAATCTGCTGAGAGACTCCATCTCCTAGAAATACAAGTAATCTGTACCTATGCAACCTTAATAATATGGCGACTGCCTAAACAAAATCTGAATGGTGACAATAGCAGTAGGCATGCTGACACGGTAGGGTGGCATCCCATGGGGTTCTATCACTAGACAAAAAACTGCAGGCAACAATGACTGCCAAAGAGGGGGAATTAATTTTACCCAGGGATGAGCCCTCCAATTGGTTATTCAATGCAAAGTGGTCATCACTGAAATTAAACACTAAATTGACTCAGCAGGCTGTATTTACATATTCATGCATTTATATACACAAATATAACAAAGAAAAAGAGGCTCTCAATTTGAGACACACGGGAGGGGCTGGAAAGGGGGGACAGAGACCATGACCACACAAAGGCACCGGCACTGGATGTTGTGGTGTTCCACCACAGTCTTGTCTGTGCAAGCCCTGGGCCCCATTCCTGCCCCAAAGCAGAGGGTAGGCAGGGACAGAGAAACCATCAAATCATCTACAAAAGCAGAAACATCAGAATAGCATCAGATCTCTCTCAGAAACTCCAGAAGTCAATAGAGAACAGAATGGTGTATTTCAAACCCTGCAAGTAAATAATGCCAAACAAGACTGTTGTGCCCTGCAAAGCTTTTAAAATCTCAAGAGAAATGTGACATTTACAGGTGAGCCAAAGAGAACTAGAGCACTAGACACCTTGTGACACAGTAAGGGCATTTAAGTAAGAGTAAAACTTACAGGGTACTTCATTTAAAATATTCCATCTCAGGGCCAGCAGGGTGGTGTGCACCATTAATCCCAGCACTTGGAAAGTAGAGGCAGGTAGATCTCTGTGTATTTGAGTTCAGCTGTCTGCATAGTGAGTTTTGGGTGACCTGGGGATGCATAATTTTAAAAAATGAAAGAGAAATAAGATGAAATAATGCCATCTCAGGCTCAGGTGGTTCAGTGCATGTGGTGTTTGCTGCAGTGCAAGTGGTAGTGGGTTGGGTCTGGATGGTTAGCACCTATATAAAATCCAGGTATAGTCACGAGTTTATGACCCCAGAGCTGGGGGGGGATGAAATCTGGCAGATCCCAGGAATTTACCATCCATCCAGTCTAGTCAAAATAGTGAGCTCCAAGTTCAATGAAGGACTTTTTCAAAAAAAAATAAAAAAGAGGTGGGTAGTGATGGAAGAAAACACTTAGCCTTTAGCCTCCACACATACAGGCAAAGGAGAGTGCAACACACATGTGCATGCATGCACATGCACACATACCATCACCATTATCACACATGCAAGCAAAAGAGAGTGCAACACACTATCATCACAAATGACACTGTGTACCTCAAGATCTTAAAAATGAATAAGTCAAGCCTCAAGGCAAATCTATAAACAGAATTATATGCTTAATGAGAAAAAACAAATTATTTCTTGTAAAATAAAAGATGAAAGGTGTTACTCTTCCACTCTTATTTAATAGTGTATGAACCCTTAGCTAGAGCAACAAAGGAAAATGACTAGAATATTTTTAGGAAAGAGTTCAAATGGTTTCCATTTGTAGACAACATAATCCCATACTTAAAAAGGACTAAGGATTAAGACTAGAGAAATGGCTAGAGGTCAAGAATACTTGATGTAAATAGAACCAACCTTATTAAGCGGAGGTGTGGGTGAGCCAGCCCCCAAGTTTTTGAGCATGTGAGAGCAACCCCAATTTTCCATTTGTCTTATGGCGGTGTGTGTGGTGGGGAGAGGTGCCCTCCTGCCTGCCTGCCAGGTGCAGTACTCACCTACACAACACAGCTCACCAGGTGGTCAAAGGTGAGGGTGACCCAGCTCCCATGTTGTGAGCAAGGGAGAGGTGTCCCCATTACTTGTATGTGATGGCATGCATGGAGGAAAGATGGCCCCCAATCAATACCTAAGACAGGAGGAGGAACTGGCCATGGGGGCCCATAAGAGCAGGAGGGTGAACCCTGCCCCTCACCAGCTGCAGCACTCTGGAGAGTGGCCCCTGTATGCCAACAGGGCAACACAATACAGCTGGTCTTGATGGTGTAGGTACGGGAGAAGTGACAGTAAGGGCAACAGGAAAGCAAAGCCGCCCCTTGCCCTGCTTTGCTGAGAAGTGTGTTAGCCAGGGCAATGCTGGAGAGCCCACCCTGGTGGTGAGCACGGGAGAACTGGCAGGCTGATCACCCCTGCAGCTGTCCAGGTCCAGGTGCAGGGTTATGACTTGGTTCGCTTCAGCATTCACCTCACCAAGATCTTCTGGAGTATGTGAAGGGACCTGACCTGCAGGCCCAAAGCTGCAAGATTCTCCACAACACAGGCTAGCAACAGGATATCCAAGAAGAGTCTCTGTGAGGGCCCAGCAGCAACAGTGTAATAGAAACCAGAGGCCTCGAACCAGACCAATGGCTCAGTAAACACTTGCAAGGAAAGACACAGGGACACAAGGGTTTTAACTGTGTGACTCACTGTTCACACTGCAGCTTTCATGATGAGACCTTTATCTTTTTTTTTGTTCCTCAAATTTTGTTTTATTTTAGGAGTGAAAGGGTGAAAAGTTTACTAAAAAAGGACAAGGAAAGGAATGATAAAAAAAGACACATAGAATCAATAAAAACAGAAAAGAATACTTGTTATTCTTACAGTGGATCCAGGCTTGGCTCACAGCACCCACATGACTCACAACTATCTGTAACTCCACTTCCAGGGGACCTGAAGCCCTTTTCTGGCCTCTACTGGTACCACATGCACATAGTGAACATGCATACATGCAGGTAAACAGCCACACACATAAAATTACATCTTAAAGAAAAAAAATCCTTAAAACTCCACCAAAAACTCTTAGCAAGGCAGTAGGATACAAAATAAATGAATAAAGATCAGTATCTTTTTAAGATACCAATAATAAACTTGTAAATAAAGAAATTAGAAAATTATCTTCAAAAATGAATTAATTGATCCAAAAATAGCTGTCTTACCTCAAGTGGAGCAGAGATTCTATGTAGCTCCTCAAAATACCAGCGATATTTTTCTCACAGAATTAGAATTTTTTTTAATGTAAACTGGTGTTTTGCCTGTGTAAGGGCGTCAGATTTTGGAATTAGAGACAGTTGTTAACTGCCATGTGGATGCTGGAAATCGAACTCAGATCCTCTGGAAGAACAATCAGTGCTCTTAACCACTGAGCCATCACTCCAGCCCGCATTTTTTTTAAATCATGTGGAAGCAAAAAAAAAAAAAAAAAAAAAAAAATCTGGGTAGTCAAAGTCAAAGCCATGCTAAACTAAAAGAGGTATTGAGGTATTGGGGTTATCACAGTCTGAAGTCATGCTACAGAGCGATAATAATACAAACAGCATGGCTATGGAATAAAAGCAAACTAGAGGACCAAGAAATAAGTCCACGGGTTACAGCTACATAATCCTTAACAAAAAGCTACAAATCCATAAAAACCATGTGTCAAAATATAATTGGAGAAAAGCCTCTTCCACAAATAATGGTGCTGAGGGAAATTGAGCAAAAGGCCTTACACACCAAAGGAAACACAGACCACTCACAGAATGGGAGAAAATCTTCACCTGGTACATGTCAGATGAGGGGCCAGTAACCAGAATTTTCAAAGAACTAAAACTAAATACCAAGGGCATAAACAATCAACAAATGGGCAAGTGGACGGAATAGACAGTTTTCACAAAAACACAAATGGCCAATGACTTAAAGTATTAAAGAATATTAAAGTTCAATATTCTTCACCATCAGGAAAAAAAAATGTAAAACTGAGACAACACCTCACTCTAGTCAGAATGGCTGCCATTAAATGTGACATGTTGGAGAGAAAACCCTTTTTCACTGTTGGCGGGGGTGCAAATTAGTACAGCCATTGTCAAAATTCATTTTTAAAAATTAAAAACAAGTACCATATGATCCAACAGTTTCATTCTGAGGCAGATATCCAAAGGACCCCATTACCCACCACAGAGGTGTTTATTCATGCCTCCTTTCTTACTGCTGCCGTATTTACTATAGTAACGAATGGGAATCAGCATATCAGTGGATAGAATCTGTCAGTTAACAGATAAAAATCTGAGATTTTACTGCAAGAAAAATGCAATCACAAATTTTCAGGGAAATAGATGGAGTTAGAATGCATAATATTGAGTGAGGTCACTCAACCTCAGGGGGAAATGTATGTCCTTGTCTGCAGAACCTAACAAATAATATACACACATATATGCCAATAGACACACATGTACATGCAGTACAGCACATTGAAATGAGAAGAAGGAAGGCTGCTACTAAGTGACAAGGAAGGCCGAATGCAGATAGTGAGCATGAGCTACCATACAAAGCTAATCGGTTTTCTAGCTCTAACCCTGCCATCAATGTTTCAGTTTGGGTGGTGGATAAGTGCATAACATATTATTTGATAAAGTGGAAAATTCATTGTGAAGCTCAGAATAGCTGTTCTAACTAAAAAGTTCACTGAGATGGATAGACTTTGGGACTGGTTAATTTTGGTGTGTGATCTTTTCTATTTGCATGGCTTTTATAATAAAATTTATTTTTAAAATATTTACACACACTTAAGGGGAAAGCCTCTTTGAAAAAATAGCGCTAAAGAAAAATTAGATATTACATTTGAAAAAATGAGATTAGACCCTTATCTCTCACCCTGCACAAAAATTAATTTAAGATAGATCAAATACCTTGATGTAAATCTTGAAAAAAACTCTGAGATTGCTGGAGAAACAGCATTCTGTGAAACACTTGAAGTTTTCTTCATGGGTAAAATAATCTGAATTGACAAGTGGGACTGCCTAGAAGGAGAAAAAGCTTTTTCCAGCTCTACATCTGACATCACATCAAAAAAAAAAAAATATCATCTAATAAATGAGCTAGTGAATTGAATAGACTATTCTCAAAAGAAGAAATATAAATGTCCCAAAGCAATTGAAAATAGGTGTTCAACATCTTCAACATGTTTAGCCATCAAAAAAGGCAAATAAAGCTGTTTTGACCATCCTTCGCACCCTAATCAGGATGGTCACCAAGAGAACAAAGGCCACTGAGGATGCTGGGAAAGAGGAATATTTATAAACTCTGGTGGGAATGAAGGCTGGTGCAGCCACTATGGAAATTGGTGTGGAGGTTCCTCACAATAGAAAGCAGAACTATCATATGATCCAGCTACTCTACTCCTGGGCATATATCCAAAAGAGTCAGTGTATCATGGAGAAACATGTTCCACGATTTACAATAGTCCGGATGAAACTATGACATTTGCAAGGAAGTGCATGGAACTAGAGAAATAAGCCAGATCTGGTAATAGTATTTTCTCTCATGTGGAATCTAGATTTAAATTTATATGTGTGTGTACATGGATAAATGAATGGTTGGACAGATATTAGATAATATATAGAAGGACTATAAAAGTAGAAGGCAATGCCCTAAATAAGCAGATGATACCTAGCTAGACAGACAGTAGAATAGGTATGAATAGGAATATGAAAGTTGGGGAAGATACCCAACAATCAATGGCAGGATGCAGTGAGGAAGGGCTTCTCCTTCCCAGGCTCCTGCCTCTGGAGGACCATCCTTCCATTGCTGCCTGTGACTACTCATGTAGTGCATTTCCTTGTTCTTGTTATCCTTGGCATATGGGACCCAGATGGACCTCTGGCTCTGTCAATATCAAGATGGATGGCTGCTTAAGCCCCCAGAATGAGCTCCCTTCTTCCTGCAAGCCTCCTGCTTTACATTCAGTAACAAGACTTGCTCTTAGCCAGGGAGAAAACACCAGGCTCCAGACCTGCTGAGTCCCAGATCCCAGGAATTGCACAAATTCTATTTGATATTATAGTAAAAACCCACAGCCAGATATTGGGGGAAAGCTGGAATAAGAGAGAGATAGAGAAACAAATCACAGCTGCTTCTCACCTAGCCAACTCCCCGCAGGCCTGTCTCCAAAGGTCCTCAGAGTGCAAATCTCTGTCCTCAGCAGGAAAGGGAAGTGCCAGGTGAAGCTGAATTCCTCTTTTGTCTCTGGCCAGCTATCTCACTTCCTGGTTCAACCCTCCTAGTGCTAAGATCAAAGGTGTGTGCCACCACTGCCTGGCTCTGTTAGGCCTGGAACTCACAGAGATCCCGAATCTCTGCCTCCCAAGTGATGGGATTAAAGGTGTGGGTCACCACTTGCTGACCTTCATGGCTTGGCTCCTTGTGTGGCTCTGTCCTCTGATACCTCAGACTATTTTTGTTAAATATACATCACCAAACCGAGGCCTGGGGTGTCCTCTACCCTCAAAGTGGCACTTCCTGTAAGCCTTTGTTAATCCTAAACACTAACCCTTCAGAACTATTCCCTCACCTGCACTGCAGACTCCTAAAGGATGGCCTGTGAAGTGGCCTTGTAGGTGGTTGTGGATTAAATGTGAAATGTCCCCCAAAAGTTCATACATCAGAATGTTTGGTCTCCAGACAGTAGTACTATTTGATGAGGTTGTAGAACCCTTGAGAAACGGATCCTTGGTAGGAGACAAAAGTTACTCACTTTAGTGGGCTTTGATGTGGTATGCCTTGGCTCCACTTCCTGTTACCTCTCCGTTTACAGATTGCATAGGCAAAGCATCTGGCAGCCTTCTGTCTTGCTGCCTGTCATGCCTTACCCAGCATAATCCCCAACTGTAAGCCAGAGTAAATCCTTCCTCAGACTGCTTTCTGTGAGTCTTTGTTCTCAAGAAGAAATTTATTAGATAGAAAGACCATCTGTTTTTCACTCTTTGGGTACAAACATCAAGGCTGAGGGTACGTACCGTCATGCCAGGTTGGCCTCTCCAGGATGATCTGAGCTACTCCATGCAATGCCACACCGGGCAACAGACCCATGTGCTATGGCCACATCCAGTACAGTGTAGCAAGACAAACCTTGAAAGCCCCTCACATATGCCACCTCTCATGGCAGCTTACAGCATGGCCAGAGGGCTGCCCTGAGAGTCCACTGTGTCTACAGAAACAGCCTGTGGTCTCAAAGACACAACTAGCCTTTTGCTTTAAAAGGAAAAAGAAAACCCAATTTAGTTACCTGGAAAACCTAGAAAAGCCTACAGTAGATTATGTCACAGTGTTAGCAGTGGTATGGCTTGGCCCCACTTCCTGTTACCTCTCCGCTTACAGTGTTACATTTAATTATGATTAAATGTAAGTGAAAAGGTTTCAGCTCTGAGAGTGACACAGGGTCTGGGTTACCAGGAGGATAGTGTGCCCTTCTGGCTGTGAGCATCTATCCACACAGTCCTGGGCAAGCCTCGCCCACCCTTCTTCAAGAGTCAAACTTTCGCATATATCTGTAGGGTACTGATAAGGCCACAGTGGAACTTGCTGCTACAGGAAGCAATGAGGGCAGAGTACCATCACCAAGTCTGCCTCCACTGGTCTGACCACCATACCAGCATGGGGCTTTGGCAGACCATTCTACCTTTGGGGACCCTCACAAACAGAAGGGGCAGGTGAGTTGGGGAGATGGCTTGGTAGGTAAAGTGTTTTGCTGTGCAAGCATAAGAACCTGAGTTCTGATCCCAGCACCCATGTTAAAAATAAAAATAAAAACAAGCCAGAGGTGTAATTTAAATCTATAACCCAGAACTGTGAAGGCAGAGATAGAATTCTTGGGACTTAATAGCCAGATAGTCTAGAAAATCAGTGAGCTCTGGGTCCAATGACAGGCCCTATCTCAAAATATAAGGTGGAGAGTGATAATGAAAGAGCCCTGACACTGACCTCTGACCCTTACATAGGCACCCACAGGCAAGTATGTGCCTACACACTTACATGTACAGATAAATAATTAAGAGGAGTGCCAGAGGTAGGCTCCACTCTGGGCCTGAGCCCTGCCTCCTTGTAACCACAGGCCATGCCTCTCCCTCCACATTCCCAATTCTTCCAGCACCTGCAACTCAAACTTGCCTCCTCCGTAGGCTGTTTCTGGGATCCTATTGTCCTGGATGCTACAATGCGATACTCTGAAGTTTTTACAGTAGGATCCAAGCCAGGTGGGGCACTACCAAACTGACCCCTCATACAGTACACTAAATGTGGACACTCTGGGGTCCCCCAAAATGCTCATTTCGGTCCTCTTTGCTTGAAAACCTAAACACAAGGACCTGAGGGTTGTGCAGGTGCACCCCTTGTCCTGTGCACCACTTAGCAGATGACAGACAGTGGGGCATGACAGGAGTCAGGTAACAGACTACTGATTGTCAATAAACCTCATCCATCTGCCAGAGAACTGCAGGTCCAGCCGCATGAGTCCCCGTGGAGAAGAGCAGCACAGTCCTGCTTCGGGAGAAAAGGAAGGTGGGGGAGAGGGAAAGAGGATACACGCAGGCTGAGCAGAATGGATACCTGCATCCACCAGTATCTGCACACAGGGTTACACAAACTGACCTTTATTTGTCGTACTGAAGTCTGGCTTGTTTTTGATACAAAGTAACATTTTAGTACACCATGTCCCATCTGTCAGATCCATACTTGCCTGTCCACTGACAGCGGAACCCAGCCTGTGACCAGGGAAATAGTCCTTTTTCCGCAACTGTGGAGTAAGACCTTGAGAGTGGTCTGAGCTAGAAAACGTGTGCCTGTAAGGCACAGAGCAGCAGCCTGGAGGGCTGCAACTCTCTCTTTAAACAGCTGTGCAAGAAAATATATCCCTTTTAAAAAAAATTGTCAATAATAGCTAAACTACAATCTAATGTCTAGAATTACAAAGAATAAAATGAAATCAAAGATTTCTTGCTACTAAAATGAAATGTTAGGAACAGTATTAAAATATAGGTCCTACCCCAATGACACAGAACCTAGTACAGTACCTATTAATAGGACACATGGTTGAAGAAGGGACCACATCAGCTCTTTAGCAAATAGATCTGGCATCAGAAGTGTGTCATGGAGGTGGAGGGAGGAAAAAAAAAGAAAAATGTAATTAAAAAAAAAAGAAAGAAAATAAACCCAACAAAGAATGGAGACATCGTCTTGGACTCTGGATAAGAATATTGTTGCAATCAAGATGAAAAACCACTGGAGTTTTCTTCCCGCATTTTCAATAGATAAGTCTAACCATTACCCCCTCCACAAGCTCTTATTTCAAGGTCTGTGACAGGAATAGTTTCATGCCAGAAAGAGCTGGTACACCTATGCCATTGTCAGGGTTACCTGCAACCTTGCATTGACAAAGGCTGCTGGGCATCTCAGAGCCTATGGGAACCAATGGATGCCCATTCCCCCTGCTGAGGACCCAAGCGTGTCACCAAGGAACCACGAAGCCCTTACGGACTAGACTTGATGCTTAAATATAAACACAGCCGGAAAAGAAACAAGAGGTCAGGGAGGCAGGAGGAAGGCCAAGAGGTGAATCTGCAAGAATGCCAAAGCTGCCTCCTGGGTGTGGGAGGAAAGTGCTGCCATGGCAAGCTGGCCCACCAAGGCACTGGTTCTGGTACCGACAGTGGTCTGAGCACCTGCAGTTGTGATGTCTCCTAGGAGAGGGGCCACCGAAGAGCAGGAAGTCTGTCAAAGCTCTGGTCCCACTGATAGGAACCTCCTGTAGCAAAGCAGCTTCCCCTTGAAGGAGGTTCTAGAATTGTCCTGCTCAAGACATGAACATCAAACCAACAGGGAGTGATGGAGGGGTCAGGATCAGGGGCTGGGCACCGACAACATGGAGCCATTCAAGTAAACATAAACAACCAAATACTTAGAAAAGGCTTGTAAACTTGTGTTCAGCAAGGTCCTGGGCACAGCACCTCTGCTCGGCTGGGTATGGGAGGATCAAGTCTTTTGTATCTCTGCTTTTTTTGTTTCAGAGTGGAAGTATAAGTAGTGCCATCCACTAGCTCGGCCCAAATCTTGGTGGCTCTCTGTCTACAAAGGAGGTGTTCCTGGAGTCCTGGTTCTGGGTCCTTCCCAGCTTGTCCACAAACAGACAGACCTCTAGTGGCTGGAAAAGAGCTAAGCAGCCATCCCCATCATCTGGTCATGGAGGTGGCTCTGGAACAGCTTTCTGCTAGGGTGGGCACGCGGGGATCCACAGGACTTTACTTTGTTCTTGATTGACCATTGCCAGGATCTGAGTGCAAATGCCTGACAGGGCTCCTCCTTGGACAACCCCTGAAGAAAAGCCCACAAAGACAAGCAGGTTAGGTCAGCTGTAAGAAAGACATCCTCACCCATCAAGGAAAGTGAACTCTGTTTGCTTGTCTGTGGGCTCCTTGACTGTTTCGTCACATGACGCTCCTCCTTTGGCAGAGAACCCGGCAAAGGAGAAAATATCCCCCTGGGGGAATCCGATTTCTCACAAGCTGCCTACCACAATGACTGGGGAGGGGGGCAGGACTGGGCTGCCCTCCCTCTCCTGGGGAGGGGGTCTGATGACCGGACGGACAGCATATGGAGAAGCAGCCTGGGGGCATGTTAGGATGGGCTTGCTGGCAGAAGGGCTCTGTAGGGGGGACAGGTAGAAACTGGGAAAGGACTAGTGCTCAGGTTGGCAAGCTAGTGCTACTCCAGGACACAGTGGGCGGGCCACACCCCAAGAATGCCACGTACATTCAGATGGTAATAAAGTTTATGTCAATTTCTGTCTAACCTAATTTTTAAGTTTGTGTATTTTTTAACATTTCTTTTTTTCTATTGGTCTACTGGTCTGTGCTAACGTGGAAGTAGGATGGGAGCAGGCTGCCCCCCCAGAGGTGCGCCACTAGGTCCCAACTGTCCCATTTCTGTGTGTGCTAAAAGGCTTCCACATAGCCTCTACAAATGGTTGACTTTACCCAATTGAGGCAGGAAGATGGAAATCTGCATCCACAGGTGGCACTTTCGGCAACCAGGGATGTCAAGGCTGGCCTTGCCTTACCAACCACCCCTCACTCCCTGACAAGACTGGCTCTGGGCAGCACTCAGGAAAGACAGCTGCCTGCATTGCTGGCCCATCTGGGGTCACCGTAGTTGTGTTGCTGGGTATTTGTGCTGGGACAGCCAGCTCCTACTGCATGTTGTGGATAAGACTAGACCATGCCCAAAGGCCAGTGTGTGTATCCCTGCCACCTGGCACAGCTCGGACCCTGGCCTGGACCTGTGGGCCAAATGTCAGCTCAGCCCAGCCTGTCCAGGAATGTTGGGCTGCTGCCATGCCTAGGTCTGATACCTGAGGCAAACATCTGCTCCTGGCTGGGCCCATACCCACTTACCTGTGAAGTACCTGCTGTACTCCTGATCGACCTTCTGGGCTGTCTCAAATTGTTCTTTGGAATGCCTCTGTGTCACCTTGTCCCTCAGGTAGACAGGGTCTCTCTGTTCCCTGTAGGGACAGCCAGGGAACCAGGCTGAGTCTTAAACCTACCCCGGCTCCTCTCTTCCTTCCTTGGTCCAGGGTGCCAGGGGCCTCCAGAAAGACAGGGTTGAGCTAGGGCAGGGGATCTAGGAGGTGTTTTCCCATAATTCAATAGAGTCTAGGCCATATGGGGAACTGTGGGCTGACAGGGAACCTGGACACCTCAGTACCCCAGTACATAGATAAAGCCAGCAGACACACTAGCCATCTCTAAACACAGGCAGCAGGAGGAGCTCAACTGCACAGAAAATCCAGGTGGAGAAGGGGCCTCAGTGAGTGCAGCTGAGCTGGACTCAGCTCGGACCACTCAGTTCCCCTGGCCTTCTGCTCAACATGCTGAGAGGAAGGGGGATGGGACAGAGCGGACTGGGCAGAGTAAGCCAGCTATGCTCTGGAAGTGTGGTTGTGCCCAAATAGGAAGGCAGTGCTAAGCTTGGCCAATGTTGCCTCTGCATACAAGTCCAGGGAGTGTTATTGTTCCAGCACAGGACCCAACCCCAGCCAGAAGTCAACGGGCCAGACACCCACTTGATGTGCTTGGCGCTCTTGTACCGGATGAAGATAACAATGGGATAGATATGCATATGATGCAGCCTCTCGATAGCATGTGGGGCGATGTCCAGGAGACAGTGCCGGTTCTGGGGGACAATGGTATAGAGTAAGTATGCAAGGCAGACAACAGGACATATCTTCTGGCCCCCTAAGGACCCACACAACTCTACCTTCCTCCATAGGCAAAAATCACCAGGCAGCAGAAGCAGATCACAAGAAAAGAAACTTCACTGGTGGATGTATCTACCTCCCGCCCCTGCCCAATACCCACTGATGGCTGCTGTAGCAGGAATGGAAACTGGCCAGCAAGGCACACCTCAACATGGGGATTATACCCGCTGGTTTTGTGTGTCAACATAACACAAGCTGGAGTGTCAGAGAGGAAGGAGCCTCAGCTGAGGAAATGCCTCAGTGAGATGCAGCTGTTAGGATTCCCTCATTTAGTGATCAGTAGGGGAGGGTCCAGCCCATGGTGGGTGGGTGGTACCATCCTTAGGCTGGTGGGCCTGGATTCTATAAGAAGGTAGGCTGAACAAGCCATGGTAGACTGAGCAAGCCATGGGAAGCAAGCCAGTAAGCAGCGCCCCTCCATGGCCTTTGTATCAGCTCCTGCCTCCAGGATCCTGCCCTGTTTGGGTTCCTGTCCTGACTTCCTTTGGTGATGAACAACATTGTGAAAGTATAAGCCAAACAAACCTTTCTCTCCCCAATTTGCTTTTAGGTCATGGTGTTTAGTCACATCAATAGAGACTCTGAGTAAGACTCTACCCTGACCTCACAAATCTGCTACACTGAACACAGCTGGGGACTCTAGGGTCTGTAGTGGGGAGGGAGCAATATAACCTTCGCATGGCTATGACAGAGCCCCTCATCCTCCAGGATAGGAATCAGCCTAAGAAAGACCACAGGCACCCTGCGTGCGGTGGTTTTCTCGATGCATGTGTTTCCTAACAGAAGCTCTTCCCCATCAAAAAGTAATGAGTATTTCAGTGTATTACTGTTTTGAACAGCCCACACTGTCTGGTAGAATAGGGAACTGCAGCCCAGAGAAATGGCTAGAGAAGCCACTTCTCGGCCAGAGGCTGAGGAGCAGCTAGGACTGGCTGTTTCCCTAGCACACTTTGCAGCTAACCCACTCCTTGGCAAATAGATCCTAGGATGTCAAAAGCATCAAGAAACACTCTTGGCCTTTATGGAGTCAGAGAACTGGTGGGTGGCTCTCTGAAACCATGTGTTTAGGGACCCATCCCAGAATAGTCTAAGAGAAGGCCCCTCCAGAGTTCAAAGTGCTCCTCAGTGCCCTTCAGATAGCAGAAGCTGCAGGTACCCAAAGTGTTGGTGACTCCTAGGTCCTTCCCATGGATCTGTGTGCTTGCTAGTGCTGAAGACGGAGACTCACACTATCCAGGAGAATGAGACCAGGGCATAGGGTACCAGATATGAGAGGAGCCCAGCCCTTGTGCCAAAGCCTTGGGTACCTTTTCTGTGATCTCCTTTATTGAAGCCACGGTTGTAACATCAAAATGGCCACTCCTCCGCTTGTAGTCTACAAACAGGCAGTCTCTGACACCTCGCTCAATGGCTTGCTGGGAGGCCTTCATCACCTCTGTGAGGGAAGATGCACAAGTCAAGGTGCTGCATGCACACAAGGGCACCAATGTAGAGAGCAACACTGGTCAGCAGCGTGGAGACACACACTACTATGTGCTCTCCTGGAGAGAAGGGAAGGAAGGCCACGGGTGAGTCTCTCTGCATCAGTAGGACCCTTAGACTCCTTATAGCAATTACTCTGAATGGCCAGAAAGGTAAGTAACCAAGGACAGACATAACCTGCACAGAAGCAGCCCTTACCAAGGGGGCATCTGCAGAACTTGCCAGGTGCTTCATTTACCAGCATCTCTTTCACCACATCCAGTAAAGGCCCCAGGATGAGGACAGGCCGCAGAGAGGTACAGTCCACCTTCTGGACCCGCTGATAGGCCAGGCTCACTGAGTCTACGAGACAAGAGGGGGCAGGGTCACAGGCCCAGTGAAGACAGAGAAAGAAAGCAGGGCTGGGCAGCCATGCTCATCTAGATAAGCCTACCTTGACCTTACTTACCTGGACATGCCTGTCTTCTAGGTCTCACAAATCCAGGCCAACAATAGTTACCTGGTTTATGTTAGGTGCCTAGCTTTATCAAGGGCCAGTCCCACATCTCAGGCACACCAAAGCGCGATCACTAATGAAGTCACCAAAGAGACTATAAGAGACCCTCTGCTATTGAGGATATTGGGGACAATGGTTGTCCAGTATCTTATCCTTCGTTCTAGTCTAGTTCTCCTTCAGTTATCCTATGGCCACTGCACCCACACCTCACATCTTCCTTTGCTCACTAGAGATATGGCTCCAAGCGTAGGAAGCCATAGCCTCCTTCAGGTATGGTTATATGACCCATACCTGGACACGAAGGAAAGAGATGATGCAATTATATCTTTGGCCCCTTCTTGTAGACCAGAAAAGATGGTGCTGTGAGTCAGCTCTGCCCATACAGATGGTGACAACCTTTAGAAACTGAGTCAGAAGACAGAGGAACCTGAGTTTTCCACACAGGGCCATTTCTCTGGGCTGCCCACCAGCTCAGACAGTATGTGACAGAGATGAGCTTCCAGTGAGGCTTCAGCATTGCTCTCTGATTTAGTTCTAGTGAACAAGCCCTTTTCCTGGTGAGTTAACACACAAAGTGAACTCCCTCACCAAGGGCACAAAGTTCTCATAGGAAGACACCATCAGGAAGGGAGCAAGCAACTGCCTTCCTAGAGACTTCCTGATGGTGTGTGTTGGCGTCTCACAAACACAAGATACAAAGTATTTGGTCTCAGGCCTTTGGAAGCCAGGATAGACACCCAGACAAATGCTGCACCAGGAGAATGGTTGACTTAGGGGAGAGCTGGGGTGAGTTAGCTCAAAATGGATGATGGATGGGTCTAAGGTGGGAGCAGAGAAGAAGAGACTGGAAGAGGGCACATGATGACTGTGGCAGGCAGGCAGGTGCAGGAAGGGGAGGGGACTGTGGGGTCGGCACACTTTTGTGAGGTACTACAGACAGACAATGGCAAAGCTACCTGGAGGCGCAAACACCCCTGCTTTGCAGAGATGAACCCCAGGAGGCAGAGCATAGAGAGTAAGTACAGTCTTATAGCCCTCATCAGACCCCTGGGTGCTGGCATTTGAAAACTGATTAGAGTTATAATACAGTACTTCCTAACCTGGGGACCACAATTCATGACCTTGGACTGCTCACGCACTTTCTCTTTTAAACAATTAGAGACAAAGATGTAGCCATTATTGTTGACCCCTTCACACTAGCCTCCTCAGATGCAGCCATTCACTACTCTGAGTTGGAAGCCTATCTCTTCCATATAACTCTCTTATTTCTGTAAGCGATTTTTACAGGCTGAGGAAAAAAAAAAAAACAAAAAAACAAACTAGTAATATTGTGTATTTGGGAGTGTATGTTACATTCAACAAAAGTGACGTGATACTATGAATGGCTTGTTGCTCCATCTCCCCTTTAGATTGTTTCTGGAATGCATCACAGGAATTCATGCTCCACCCCCTACCCGCACCTCCCAGGACCCTGCAATACTCCATGCACAGGTAAAATGTAAACCTGGGCAAAGAGCTGCTGTCAAGACACTGGGGTCTTGGGTAGAGTGTGCGGGAAATATCCAATTGCAAATGGGGCACAAACAGAGTTTAGGGCAGTCATGGCAGTCACAACCCCAACAGCCAAAACTGCAATAGGAAGGGAGGAAGCTGGAGACATGACTCAGTGGTGGTAAGAATGCAAACATGAGCTCCTGGGCTCAGATCCTCAGTACCCATGCAAAAGGCTCCTTGTCACTCGGCTATAACCTCAGAAATGTGGGGACAAAAATATAAAGGGCTGCTGGCTGCCAGTGAGACAGCCTGTCTCAAAAGATTAAAGCATGGCCTCCTGCATGCTCAACTATAAACACATGTGCATATAATTAATATACTCATGTTATATATATATGTATATATATATATATATATACACACACACACAGAGATACATTCTATATATAAAGTCTCCCTACTCACAAATAAATACACACAAAAAAAACCAAAAAACACCTAAGTCTGAAACAGGCTTCCCCTGAAACCTTTGCTAAATCCCAAAGCTCTGAGGAACAAGAAACTAAATGTGTAAGAAAAACACAAAGCCACGGCACAAAGGGTTTCACTGACTCTTGTATGGAAAGACAAGAGGTCCCATGAAGCTGAGACCCAAGTGCCAGCCCTATAGATCAGAGTGAACTCTACTACACAGCACAGAACTGCAGCTGCAGCCCAGCCCAAGACCAGCTCGGCCTCCCTTGGACCCAGGTGGCCACCAGTGCTGACTCCTGAGGCACTGGAACTTCACTTCTGGCTTGTCTCCAGGCATGTGTATGGAGCAAAGACGACTCAGAGATGATGGGTTGGGGCAGCTGCCAGACAGTCCTCACAGATGCCAAGATTTAATAACTGACAATAAGACCTGGGAAGTCTTGGCAGAGAGTGAAAGCCTATAATAATCAAAACAAATAGTCAAATGGAAACCCTGGCACCAGAGAAGGCAATTTCTAAAATTAAGACACTAGACACCAAAGATGAGCTGGACAGTGAGCAGGGCAAAGGTCAGTGGGAAGCATCCTGACTGCTGAAGCATTGAGAGAAAAAGAACAGGAAAAAGCATGAAGACACAAGAGCAAGACGACCTCAAGACCTAGTCAGAGAAGAGGAAAGACATGAGAAGACCATAGAAACAGCTTGAAGGAAATAACGGGCTAGAATTTTCTCAAACACCTTAAGAACAAGCAGATAAACATTCTTGGGCAGTATAGCAAGAACTGATCCTTGGAACAAGGACAATGCAAAAGCCTATTGGAACTAAGAGATGTTGCCTTCAGCATAAAAATATTAGAGGCAACCTCCCAGAAACTTCATATGGTAGGTCAAAATACAACCCTAAAAGTTGGGTCATTTCTTGTCTTATTTAGGTTTCTGTGGGAGAAGGTTCTGTATTTGAAGGAAAACGGCCCCGAAAGGGAGTGGCACTATTAGGAGGTGTGGCCATGTTGGAGAATATGTGTCACTGTAGAAGTGGGCGTTGAGGTCTCCTATGCTCAACCTACACCCAATGAGACAGACCGCTTCCAGTTGCCTGCAGTCAAGATGTCAGAACTCTCAGTTCCTGCACCATGTCTGCCTGCATGCTGCCTTGCTTTCCACCATAATGATAAAAGACTAAACCTCTGAAAGTATAAGCAAGCCAACCCAGTGAAATGTTTTCCTTTATCAGAGTTGCCATGGTCATAGCGTCTCTTCACAGCAACAGAAACCCTACGACAGGTTCTACTGCCGCGACAAAATACTGTGACCAGAAAATAAGTTGGTAATAAAAGAGTTTATTAAGCTTACGCTTCCATATCACAATTCATCACTAAAGGAAGTCAGAACAGAAACTCAGAAAGTGCAGAAACCTGGAGTCAGGAGCTAATGCAGAGTCCATGGAGTGGTGTTGCTTACTGGATTGCTCATCATGGCTTGCTCAGCCTCCTTCCCTTCCTTCCTCCTTCCCTTCCTTTCTTCTTAAAAAAATTTTTTTTTACATACCATCCACAGTTCCCCTTTCCTCCCCTCCTCCTACTCACCCCCAGCTTCCCATCACCACCACCCCATCCACTCCTCAAAGAGGTTAAGGCCACACATGCAGAGTCAACAAAATCTGTTAACCTGCTTTCTAATAGAACCAAGACCAACAGCCCGGGGATGGCACCACCACTATGGGCTGGGGCCTCCTCCACTGACCACTATTTGAGAAAATTTCTTACAGCTGGATCTCATGGAGATATTTACTCAACTGAGGCTCCTTCCTCTGATGATTCTAGTTTGTCAAATTGATACAAGAGCAGTCAAAACACTTCTTCATCTCAACAATCTGTGACTTTTACCTTTTCTATTTAGAAAGTTCTGGGTTGTCTGGGAGAGCCTAAATGCCCTCACAGGTATTCCCATCAGAAAAGGAAATTTTGAGGCAGACACACATGGCAGAGAAGGGATGTGAAGATGGAGTAGAAAGAGTTTTCAAGATAATAGTGATGTATCTACAAGCAAAAGAATGTTGGTAGCCACTGCTCAAAACCAGCAAAGGCTAGGAGCAGCTTCATCCTTTAGAGCTTTGCAGGGCAGTGGAGGCTGCTGGTACCCTGACATTGACTTGGTAGCATTAGTCTCAGACATGTGGCTTTCAGAATGAATAGATATTGTTTTAAACTACAGTTTATAGTGATTTGTTATAGCAGCCATAAATTCAACCACCCTTTGCATTGTGTTTGTGTGTATGTGTAGGCTAGACGCTGACATTAGGCACCTTTCTTATAGCTCTCCTACGGCATTTATATAAGTTCTGGGGATGTGAACTCTGATCCTGAGCACTTTCCTAGTAAAGCCCTTCCTTTGCTCATGAAACACTCTCCCCACCCCTTGAACAGCATTTTTTTTTTTCCCTAATTGAACATGATGGGGGTGGGGGGCATGTATGCTATATGTGGAGGTCAGAGGAAACATTCATAGATTTAGGCCTTTCCTTATACTTTTCTGTGAATTCAAGGAAGCATCTCCAAACTTACTCAGCAAGTTCCTTTACCCTCCAAGCCTTCCCGCTTAGCTCTGAAAATGATATCTTAAAAGCACTGAAATAAAATGCAGTTAACCCTCTGGATACACAGTTTTGAGTTCATGAATTCAATCAACTGGGAATAAAAAATACTCAAACAGTATCATAAGTAATCTAGAGACAATTTAAGTATTGGGGAATGCACTTAAGCCAACTCCCTGACATACCAAGATGAACCCCAACCTAAGATACAAGAAAAAAATTCTGGAAAATGGTAAAGTGGACATTGTCAGACAAAACAGAAAATGCATCCCCAAGCATAAAGCACACATTCTAAGAAACATTGACGGAAGGCAGAAAGAGGACAAGATCAGACAAAGAGAACCAGGAGAAGGAGTGAAGAGCAGCCAGAGAGGTGAAGGGAAACTGTACAACCGTCTGATGCGGGCTGTGTGACAGCAGGAATGCTATGCAATCTGGGCTGGTGGTAAGTGGAGGCAGGAGGCCAGTGCTTCAAAAGTCTTAGGAAACTGGTCCAACTGATGGGCTAGCAGACAGTCAGGAGCATGTAGTGAGGGACACTGAAATTTCCAGAAGACTACAAACCAAAAATTGGAAAGATGATAGAAATACTTGATTATTCCCAAAATGGAGAGAAAGGAGAGCCAAAGGAGCATAAAAGGGGTGGACTTGGAAAACAAAGAAAAGACAGCATCTGCTACAGTGACATTTTTAACCTTCTGATTACACAAAAAGCCAAACATCTGCTACCTATCTACATATCAATACTCAAGTCATACTTTGATACAATGTATTAAAACATTGGCTGCCACAGTAATAATAAAAGCTACTCTCCCCTACCCTATGCCAGGAACAGCAAATAAAAATACTAGAAGTTCAAAGTATGATCTTGGATAGCCAGGAAAAGGTCAAATGTGTGAGGACTAAGCAAGAGAAAAAGAGTAGAAACAAAACATCACACAGTACAGATTTTCCAAAGGAACCCCACTGGAAATCACTGCAGGAAAACAGAATAATCCAGAAGCACATGTTCCTAATAATAGTTTCAAATGAGTGGTGAGAGTGAAGGGGTTACTCAACCACTGAGGATACAGTATGTTCTTCTGGAGGAGCGGGTTTGCTCCCCAGCACCCACATGGCATCTCCAGTCCTAGGGCATCTGACACCCTCTTCTCGTCTCTGAAGGCTCGGCACACACATGATGTATATACATAGATACACAGATGCAGGTAAAGCACTCATACACACTAAAAATACTTAAAGTCTTAACAAAACAAGCAGTGCATAAATTCCAAGGAACTGACACAGACACACCCACCAGACCCTACTGAACTCACTGGAGATGGCGCCTATGGGAGAAGAGATGGGCTGTCCGAGAGCACTGTGGAAGGAAGGAAGAGGGAGGGGCGAGATCAGAAGGGAAACCTCACCGTAAGGACAGCAACTTAATTCTGTTAGCTGCAGGAGAGTGAGCATGTCAGGCTTTTGAGGTAAAAAGGCAAAACTGGGCCAACATTATCACCAGAAGACATTTGTTTTACATATACATTTATGGGCAGGAAATCCCACACTACAGCTGTATGTTGTACAGGAACTGAGGGCAGACTAGAGCTTTCTCATGGGCTGTGGTCTATCCAGCCTGCCTAATGGTGACAGGAAACATTTCACTACACTTCAATATAGATATCTTGAGATAGAGTCTCAATACCTCACAGCCCTGGCTGGCCTGGCTTATTTATTTCTGTATTTCTGTATTTGTTTATGTGGACCAGAGTATCCTTGAAATCATCTATCTGCCTCTGCCTCCTAAGTTCTGAGATTAAAGGTATGAACCACCATGCGTCTGGGAAGATCTTCTTTTAAAGATGAAGAGGAAGGAAAAAAGGAGAGAGGAAAAAGGAACTCATCAGTCCACATACGGTCTGGTCATACACACTGTCTGCCCAGGACAGAAAAAGCACACACAGCCCCAAGAGCCACTCTGATAACAAGGACCTTTTGCCACTCAGGACCATCGGCCTCCTTCTACAAATGTCATCTTCTAAGGGGCTATCTGACATTCCAAGTCCTCAACTCCAGCCTTATTCAGCATTCTAGTGGGGAAGATCTTGTCAAATTCACCAATGAACATGTGAATAAAGCAAGAAAGGCTAAACAGTGACCAACACAAGCCAGATGCAGCACATGAAGCAGAAACCACTGGCCCAGGGCCACTCGTTGAACTTGGAGCTTCACATTCCAGAGAGGCTGGCTGGCTAGGAGCCACTTCCATCTTTCTTCACCTCCACACCACACCTTGCCTTTCTCCTTCCGGAAACAGGGCTGAAGGTGCAAAGAACCATGGTGGCCAAGAGGAGACCTTGAGGATTAAAGCCACACGCTGAAGCTGACAGGTTTTCAGAACCGCCCTGCTGGCCTGAATGTCCACTTCCAGATAAGTACACAAAAAGTAAGGAACCTCTGTGAATTCCCCATGGTGAAACTCTCCCTCCCTGTCACCCTCACGCCCAGAGCCTGCTGGAATGAGCCCAGCACTTGCCTTCAAAGAGCGGAATGGAGTCATTGGAAAGGGTGTCCAGGGTAAGCAGGTCCTTGCCGTCTTTGGACCCACTGCGTTTGTGTTTATGTTTCCTTCTGAAGAAGGACCGCCGAGCAGCTGCAGACAGTGTCTTTGCTGTGTTGTCATCTTTGACCTCGGACATGCTGAGCCTCCTTGAGAACTCTTGGTCCATCCTGCAGTTACAGAAACAACAAGGCTGGGAGGACCATGGGAAAGGAGGAAGCCAGACTGCCTCAGCTCCCCACAAGGCCCTCTAACTACTGGCCTTTCCCATGCCACAGGACCCTTGAGCATCACCAAGTTCAAGGCAGCTGGTGCCCAGAGACACTGCTAGTTGTGCTTCTTGCCAGAGGGTATGGACACTAACAGTTTGGATGCCCATGAGCCAGGTAACTGCATTTGCATCAAATGCCCAAGAGAAACCTACAGATTTTAGTGCAGGTGAGTGGCTTGGGGCAAAAGTGATAGAGTGTGCTGGGACTTGCTTATGGGTTTTACTGTGACTCTCAAGGGTCTACATACTGTTAGAGACTGGATCCCAGGGTGAGATGAAGGTGTCTTTAAGACACTGAATGGTGGAGGTTGATTAGGTATCTGCCTTCGGATCCTCTCAAAACCCTGGTTACTTCCTCCAATGGCAGGTTATTAAAGGAAGAGCAAACCTGGTCTGAGTCTGATATGGAATATCCCTTTTACACTATGTGAAGATGTGTCACTATGATTGGCTTAACAGAAAGCTAAACAGCCAACAGCTAGGTAGGAAGTATAGCAGGGACTTCAGTGCAGACAGAACTCTGGGAAGAAGAAAGGCGGTGTCAGAAAGAGAGGAAGCAGTACAGAGTAAAGGTAAGTGAGCCACATGAAAAAATGTAGATTAAAATTTATGTGCTAATTTAAATTATAAGAACTAGTTAGGAACAAGCCTAAGCTATAGGCCAAGCTTTTATAATTAATGAGTCTCTGTGGGTTTTTTTTTTTTGAGCAGGTGGCTCAAAAAAAATCCAATTACATGAGTCCTTCTTAATTCTGGTGGTGGTTTGAATGAGAATGGCCACCACGGGCTCATATTTTGAATGCTTGGTCATCAGAGAGTGGGACTACTTGGGAAGGATTAGGAGGTGTGGCCTTGTTAGAGGAAGTGTGTCCATGGGGTGGATACACTTTGGGCTTCAAAAGCCAAAGCTAGTCTCAAATTCTTTCTCTTTCTGATGCCTGCGGATCCAGATGTTGAACTCCGAGCTACTTCTCCAGCATTCTGTCTGCCTATGTGCAGCCATGTTCCCAGTCATGATGATAACAGACTAAACTTCTGAAACTGTAAGCCAGCCTCCAGTTAAATGCTTTGTCTTATAAGAGTTGCTGTGGTCATGGTGTCTCTACACAGCAACAGAACACTAAGACACTTCCTAACTTGTCACAGGATCTTTTCCTTCCTTCTGCTTCCTAACCATTTTGTGAAGTGGAAAAATGAGGTCTTCACCAGATGATGAACAGATGAGGTCACCTGACTTCACACTTTCAGTCTCCAGAACTGAGAGATAAACAAACTTCTTTTTCTTGTGAATTTCTTGGCCTCAAGTGTTTTGTTATAGCAAAAGAAAACAGACATAGGGTAATGGCTAATAGGTTTCCTACAGAGGTGATGAACATACTTTAAAATTAGCTCTGAAGTAGCTGGAAATGTGGTCCAGTTGGTAAAGTGCCTACCTAGCATGATCAAGATCCTGTGTTCAATCCCTAGCATGACATAAACTGGGTGTAGTGGCACTGACTATGATTTGAGCACTCAAGAGATAGCAACAGGAGAATCAGTTCAAGGCCACCTTGGCAAGATAACAAATTTGAGGTCAGCCTGGGTTACATGAGACTCTATCTCAATCAATCAGTAAATAAAATAATGGTGGAGATTGCACATATCTGAGAATATACACGCCCCTGCATCACTGGGAAGATTCATCTGGGAAGGAAATTACAGCTTTACCACTCTGTTTAGAAGTTATATATCCTGACTCACATGGTACTTCTATGAATTGGCTCATCTAGAAGCAACTTTCTAGACAGTGATCTGGGCCCCAATGCTGAAGCTGCAGTTCCCCAGCAGCCCAGGTCAGTGTTACTCTGTGAGGTCCTATACCACACTGGTGACCTGTTGTCCCTGCCTGGAGATGGAGGAAACTTACACATATTTGCTGGGAATCTGCCCACGCTGGATCTTCTGGGCATTTTCATCCAGCTGCCAAGCCATCCATGACCCAAACATGCCCTGGGGCAATGTGTCATCCACATATAGGATGTCATCTTTCTTAAAACTCAGTTCAGGCTCCACCTCTGCCAGACGGTCATATAGGGCCCTAGACCACAAAACAGATGACATGGATTGAGGAGGCCACACCCATCTCTTGAGGCAGTTGTCTGTGCTGTCTTCAGACACCATGGAAGAGGATGTAGAAGCATCCTGAAGAAGCCCACCTCACTCGCTTTACAAAACAGGACAAGAGCTCTTTCATTCCTTAACACTAAGGGCTCATCCCTGTGAAGAAAAAGACTTCTTGCACCTTGTCCTTTCAAACAGACATTTTCTATCTGTATGCGTCAGAAATCAAAGCTGCTGCTACCTGCAGACTGGCACCTCCCACAGTTGGAAACACATCACTTCCCACCTGCAGAATGGGATGCATTATTACTCAAGCATGTTTTTATCTACTCTGTGGTCTCAGGTCATGGGAAACATGAAAGGAGCCCTGAGCCACTCATGGAAGATGCCCAATGCCACACCCATATCATGACTCCCACCATGGGCACCTGAGATCCATGCATACTGCAAAGGGCTCTGTGGATGCAGGGCAGACCACAGGAGGAACACAACTCACAGAGTAAGGAGCTCCAGGACTCAACATTCCTGCAGTCTGACCCCCTTCCCCTCCAAACAAAGCATCTCACATAAGCAAAAGCAACGCCAACGATGACCTGAGCCCTCGGGGCAAATAGCTCAAGGAGTCCATTTAACCTACAAACTTTCCACAGAGAGCCCCTCCCCCGCCTTAACCGTTACTGCTGGCACCTGATGTAGAAGCTGTCACCAGGCAGGCCCTTGACTCTGGTGAACTCCTCATTGCGGTACTGCACCTTCAGGCGGATATTATCTTTAGGCTTCAGCATCTCCACATAGACATCCTCCACTGTCTTGCTGCGTACATCCAGGTTCCCATACTGGTCAGGAAAGAGCACCAGGGTCAGAAAGACAGTGGCAGGGATAGCTTGGGTACTCAGAAGGATCCAGGACGATATCTGGTCTGAGACTCTCTCTGCTTACCTCTCCTCTACAGATCGTGGTCTCCCCAGTGCCTATGCCGCATATGACTTCCTTGCTACTAGATCTAATGGAACTACCTAGCAATAAAGATCTCCACTTTCTGCTTACGAAACTGTCTTTACCATTGCACTGGCTAATTTTATGTCCACTTGACACAGGCTAGAGTCACCTGAGAGGAGGAAGCACCAACTGAGAAAATGTCTTTATAAGACAGAGCTGTAGGCAAGCCTGTAGAGCATTTTCTTAATTAGCGATTGATGAGAAAGGGCCCAGAGCATTGTGGGTAGAACCACCCCATGGCTGCTGGTCCTAGGTTCTGTAAGAAGGCAGGCTGAGTAAGCCATGGGAAACAAGTCAGTAAGCAGCACCTCTCCTTGGCCTCGGCTCCTGCTTCCAGGTTCCTGGCCTGTTTTGAGTTCTGCCCTGACTTCCCTCAGTAATGGTCTGTTACCTGGAAGGGTAAGCTGAAATAAGCCCTCTCCTGCCGGAGTTACTTTAGTCCTGGTGTCTCATTACAGCAATAGTAACCCTAATTAGGCCATCTATGTGCCATCTCCTCCATGGGAAGGGACACCCACAGAGTGAGAGACAAAGAAAGCCAAATCAGTCAGCTCAGAGACCTATGGCTCACAAGACTGGGCACCTCCTTCTGGCTGTTCAGGATCAGAGCCAAGGTTAGGCCTTTGGGTTGCTTGGGTTGCTTCAGCAACCCACCTCACTGCCCAGGGGCTTGGTAGTATCCCTCATTTACAAGATGAATAACCTGTCTTGATAAGCTCCTGGGTGAAGTGAATTCCATGTCCCGTGTCATGACACAAGCTGATAACATGTAAACATGACCTGGCAGACAGTGGCAGAACTCACCTCAAGGATGAGGTCTCCTGGTACGAGGCCATCAGGACCCTTGGCAGGACTGTCATCTTCCACCTCCGACACAAATACCCCATGTAGGTTTCCACCACACAAGTGCACCCCCAGATCCACCTGGGATTTCTTAATGAAAACGATGCGAGGTTCAGGGGTCTTTTTGCTGCTATCTCCCACCATCCTTTTAAGAAGAAAAATGAAATCCTTAAGATGTATAAGGAGAGAGGCAGGCATAGTTGAAGCGAGCCATGATCCAGATCCCTGCCTGTTTGCTATGCAGGTCTGGGCTTCCTGAGAGCCAAGGAGCCAGCTGGTCACAGGCTTTCCTCTATTGAGTCAGTACAGGGTCAAAAGCTGTGAATGGAAAGATAGAAGAAGAAAGAAGATAGCAAACCATTCGGAGAGAAAACAAGAAAGCTAATAAAGGACAGAGCTAAAGGCAATACCCATGCTTCTGGCCCAGCTGTCACTGGGTGTCTGAGGAGGCATCTCTTCCTCAATTGAGGTGGCCTACCTTGGCCTCAGTTCACTCAGGAAAACACTTGAGCGAGCAGTTTGTATGCCAACTCATGCAGGGTTTCTTGCCACCAAGAACTGAAGCACAACCATACTACAATACACAGGCCCAGTGAGGCTAGGAAAAAAAGGGCTCAAGAGGGGATTCATGGATCTCCCTTGGAAGGGGAAGCAGAGATCTCTCCTGGCTAGACTGGAGGCAGGTGGGCATGGAACTTGAGGGGTTGGGTTGGGGGTGGGAGGAGGGGGAGTGTGCTGAGATGACTGGAAAAAGGGGCTTTGCAGACTCAGGTAGAATCCTGATGAAAAGGAAGCATCCACAAGGATGGCCCCAGCTAAGACTCCAGGCAGCAGTGAATGCATATTCTAAGCTGCTATGATCTGATGGGTGACTACCCAGTTGTCACCAGAGAGCCTTCATCTAGTGACTGACAGGTAGATTCAGAGAGCCACAGCCAAACATTGGGCAGAGCTCAGGGAGTCTGGGAAGAGGAAGGAGGGATTGTAGGAGCCAGGAGGGTCCTGAGGAAAACCCACAGCAATGGCTGGTCTGGCTCATGGGAACTCACAGAGTCTGGACCAACCACCAGGAACCTGCATAGGACTGACCTAGGCCCTCTGCGCATATGAAGCAGTTGTGTAGCTTGGTCTATTTGTGGGACTTCTGGCAATGGAAGCAGGGGGTGTCCCTGGAGTTTGGTTAGCTCTTAGGAACCCATTCCTCATGCTGGATTGATTCCTCAGTCTTGCCTAGCCTGAATAGAGGGGGAGGTGCCTGACTTTATAGCAACTTGATAAACCCGGCTTTGCTGATGCCTATGGGAGGCCTGCCCCTTAACTGAGCAAATATGGAGGAGGGAGGGAGGATTGGGGAGGCAGAAAAGAGGTGGGGGGAAGGAGTGGGAAGAGAATAGGGGAGACTGAGGTCAGGATGTAAATAAATGAACGAATGAGAGAAGAAAAGGGGGGGGGCTGGAGAGATGGCTCAGCGGTTAAGAGTACCGTCTGCTCTTCCAGAGGACCGGGGTTCGATTCCCAGCACCCACATGGCAGCTCACAACTGTCTGTAGTTCCAGTTCCACAAAACCACCAAAGCAAATAAATAAATAAGTTTTTTAAGAAAAAAAAAAAAAAAAAAAAGGAAG
>PVIH01003191.1:0-85178 GCA_004025045.1 Sigmodon hispidus | reverse complement strand
CCTCAATCTGTATGACACTGGGACTTTTTTTTTGAGATGTGGCAATTCTAGTCTGGGCTGACTGACACAAGCTCCCATAAGAATACTTCATCCTGACACTGTTCTATTCCCTAATTTCTCTAGGTTCCCGTCTGCTCACAGGAAATGTCCTGCCATAGAGCTCAGCCATGGCTGCCTCTCACAGCACTTCAGCTCACCATAACTGCCAGGGACCCTAGCCTTCCTGACTGGTAAAGGTGGAATGTCTGGAGACAGAATGGGAGAAGACAGAAGGAGAGAGAGACAGCAAGGAGAAAAGTGGGGAGGGAGAGAGGAAAAAAGACAGGCCTGCTGTAGACACTGTCCCATCGGAGCAGCTGGGTAAGTAGAGACCCACAGAATGCCTATGCTGACCTGGAGTTGGAGGTGCTTTGCTTGGCTGGTGGGGTGCCAGGGCCTTCATCCTGTTCCATCAGTGGGTCAATGACAGATGGATGTTCTGGGGTTACAGCACTGCTGACCTGGAGAGCAGGGTACGCGGTGGCAGCAGGGTCCAGGTGGGAGCTGGAGGTGGAAAACAGAAGGAGTAGCATGCATCTGAGCAGCCAGAGCCGCCATCCTGCAGTGGCAATGGGCCCAGACTGTGAACAAGGAACCCAGCTTTAGACACTGAGTCCTGGAAAGACAGACACAGGGGGCATCTGGACTTGTGCCACCTGTCCCATAGGGACTGCCTGTGTCCAATCAGGGGTCCTGTCCAAAGGCGGCCAGCCTGGAGGACGCCCAAAGCTGTTCTGCTCCCCCTTCTCCACTGAGCCATGTCTAGTGGCCCTATAGGATGTATGGCCCTTCCTGTCATCTACCCTGGGACCCACAGTTCAGGGGCAGGCAGTCAAGTATCCAGTGTTTGCTCATACACAGAGTCAACCACTGAGTATAAATCTTGTGCCAGGAGCTGAGATTTTGGTTACGCAGCCCCCCTCCCCAATCTGTACTCTTAAAGTTTCAGGAGGAGAAACCCTCTTGCTCAAAATTCAGGGTGATTCATTTTCCATTTCCTAGAAGAATTTCAAAAACTTGGAACTGACGCTAGGTAAATAATCCCAGGTGGCACCCACCACTCAGCCTAGGCAGCCCCCGGAAGCTCACCTGGAGCGTGAGTGGTTGTTGAGCTGGTGAATGTGTGGGTTGTACTGGGCCAGGATGGTGATGGTGTCACACTGCTGTCCAATGATTAGCCGGGCCTGTTGCTCAGTGGCACTCCTCAGATTTATGCCATTGAACTGGAAAGATGCCCAGGGTAAACTTAGTGGTGGACAATGACTGAGGCAGTGAACATGGACTTGGGAACACTGCTTTGTATGGCCGGACGGACAGGAGAAAAGCAAAGGGCCACTCCCTCTTACCTCAAGTAACTGGTCCCCATACTCAAGGCCGGCCTGGTGGGCAATGCTCCCTGTGGTCACCTTAGAGACATAGATACCACCCTTCTCTCCACTCACGATGGAGATTCCCAGAGGTTCGGAACCCTTCTGGACCTTCACGTACCGTGGCTCCTCCACGTAAGGCCTGAAGAGAGAGTCAAATGTTTAAGGGATTCAGACCCAAAGGGACAGAAATGGGAGGCTGAGATTGGTTGAGATTGGGCATGCAGTCAGCAGCGTGAAGGAAGGCCCAGAGCTCAGGTGTTCTGAGAATGATAGGAGATGGCAAACTGACTTTGGACAAAGGAATACATTCCTGAAATTTCATGCAATACAGACACAGCACATCTAAACAAACACAGAAAAGACAACATGGTTCATGTGAACTATAATTATGGAACACACACACACACACACACATTTTTATTTGATGAAGGGACCATCTCAGGACATGCACTATGCATATCCCATGGAGGGGGTTCTGAAGACACCACTGGAGAACAGAGATGGCTCTGTAGTTACAGTCTCCCTTCCTCCTCCCCTCCCCGGGTGCCAACTGTTATATTTCTGGGTCTTCTGGGTGAAAATGAAGCCATGAGAAGAGGGCTGAGAGACCGATGGAGCAGGGATGTGCCCATGCATTTACTGGCCAGGGAGCTGTCCCCATATCCAAAGGCATGAAAGGATGTAAAAGCCTCGTGTCAGGCCAACCTCAGACTCCTCATCGAGGAGGACCTGGGCCTACTAGCCACGGGTGGCCTCAGAAGAGATCTGTGGTGGAAGAGATACAACCACGGACAAAGGTTAGGAGAGAAGGGACACCCAAGAAGGAACAGATCCTGGAACAGAAGACCTAGACTCTGCCAAGCCCTCCCCCAGAGGCACTTCAGCAGTCCGGAAGTGCTCGATGGCCTTTGGTCTCAGTCAAAGGTCAGGGGTGTTGTTACCCTTCCTCCTGGGTCCCCTCCAAAGCCCATGGGGAGTTCTAGGTTGTGACTGGCCTGAGATACCTGCTCCTGTCCCTACTGTAAGGCAAAAAGCATTCACAAGCTTAGAAGACCTCAGCCTGGGTCCCCACAGCTGTGTCCTGGAAGAGCAGAGAGTAAAATACCTTTTCTCCCCAATTAAAAAAAAAATTATCTTTACAACTATTTATTCATTTATGTGTACATATGCACACATGTGCATGCCATGGTAAGAAGACAATTTGTGGGGTGGAGTCAGTTCTCTTCTTACACACCTAGGTCCAAGAGATCACATACAGATCACTAGGCCTGGCAGCAAGTGCCTTTATCTCCTAAGTCATTTCACTGTCCCATGAAATTCTTCTCCAATTGTTCTGACACCCCCTCCGCCCACCCCGGCAGGTGGTTTCACTTCCCAAACCCTGTCCTCCCCAGTTCTCCCCTTAGTCTTGTAGCTTACAGTCAGTTCCTCCACTGAACACGCATTAGAGCATTAGGTAGAGTTCTAAGGTCCCTTGTGGACAGCTACCTAAAGACCATACTCATAGCCCAGTCACACAAAGGAGGGGGCAGGCCTAGTCTACATTCAAAGTTCCTCCTCACCCAGTCACTGGCCTTTCCTCAGTTCACATTAACATAGTGTATTCAGCTCAATATAAAAGTGTGATCAAATCTAATAATGTGACATAAAAGTCAGGGAGCTGGGGCTGCAGAGATGACTCCACAGGTAATAGTATATATTGCTCTTTTAGGATCTGAGTTGAGTTGTCAGCACCCATATTGGTGCCATGGGATCTGTTGCCCCCTTCTGACCTCCATGGGCACCTGCACTTATGTGCACAAAGCCCAACACACACAAATACACAAACATATAGACACATGGACACAGATAGATAGATACATACACACACACACACACACACACACACACACATCCCACAGAACCAGGAAACTTCCAAATGACCCTATGAATCAGGATTTCCTGACTTGGAAAGATGGAGAGAATAGAAAGAAGTAATTCCACTTTTAGTGGCTTATATACATGTTTGTGTCAGTATTTTTTTTAAAAAATTTTCAATTTATGTCAGTATCTCCACATGGGCAGATTTCTGCAGAGGGAATCATGAAGAATATGAACAGTGACACCTGAAAAGAGGAGACAGATCTCTACTTACTCCATCTTCCCAGTGACCTGATTTTTTTTCACACAATCATAAAAGTTTTCTCAGAGCTCCTCTGTAAATGAAGCCTAACTTAATTAATATTATAAACACTCAATAAAGGAGCTGTGCTGTGTATATGACATGATCTGACAGAACTAGAGATCTCTACAGTGTATAGCGAAGATGAACAGCAAGCAACTGAACTTCTGAACTGATTGCATGTGACTTTTTCTTCTTTGTACTTTTTCCATTTTCCTCTCCTGACTACAGAATAGGGAACTCTGGGTTCCAGATAAGATACTACCTTTAATTAGAAAGCTGTTGCTCAGGTCACACGGGCTAAATTCATCTCTAACTAGACTGTAAGCCCCAGCAGGATGGGAATCACTTATACTTGGCTTTCTCCCAAAGTGGGAAGCTGAAGGGCATGTGACTCACGTGACACGGTCCTTTCTGCCTCTGTGGACACACTTCATTTGGAGAAGCCAGTGATAGAGCTGGGCAAAGCTACCTCTCCCTGTTCCCACCCAGAAAGAACCCTTGAACACTGCTTTAGGTCCTGTGGCTGATGCCCCGCAATAAAGCCCTGGCCTGGGTTAGATACATTTGCTCCCCTCACAGGTTAATACTTTCTGGATTTCTTTTCTTTTCTTTCTTTCTTTCTTTCTTTTTTTTTTTTTTTTAAAGATTTATTTATTATGTATACAGTATATAGAGAAGGACACCAGATGTCATCATCAATGGTTGTGAGTCACCATGTTGTTGCTGGGACTTAAACTCAGGACCTCTGGAAGAACAGTCAGTGCTCGTAACCTCTGAGCCATCTCTCCAGCCCCTGGATTTCTTTTCTTAAAAGTTCAAATTTTCAAATCAAATACAATTTTATTCATTTATTTAGTTAGTTTTTTTGAGGCAGGGTTTCACTACATAGCCTTGGCAGTCTTGAAATTTACAGAGATCTGCCTGCCTATGTGCAGGGCCAAGGAAGGCAGAGAACTATACCTGGGGCCAAAGATCAAGTATAAATGAGAATGAGTGTGGTTCCGGCTAGGTCAGGCCAGTCACCAAGTTTGCATACAGAGAACTCACTCAGGTGGTTTGAATACAGTCTACTCTTGTAAAATGCAACTAAGACTTTTGTAACAGTGTGCATAAATGGTCCTTGCAAGCAGGAAGTAGTACCCCAATATCCCTGTACACCACCAAGCCATCTCTGGCATCATGCTTAGTTGGGGGAAGAGCCCACCTTGCTCTGTCCCTGCCATCTATATTCGACTTGCTCAGTCTCCACTGTTTCTACAGTACACCACATGCTCTCTGGACTGCCACATGGCCAGAGCAGATGTAAAGTCCGGTGGGTTGCCCCAGCCACAGGTGCTCATTACACTCACCTGTCCTTTCTCCGCTCCCCATGGGAAGTGGGGTTGACAGCAATTCTGGGCAGTGTGGAGGCTGAGGTCTGAGGCTGGTTACAGGAGGAGAGGGTATCGATGTTCAGTGGGGACCGGGGAGGAGTGCTGCATTCAGAATGTGACAAAGAACCTGCCAGGAGAGAAGAGGTGAATGCGACTAGATCGTCCATCTAGACGTAGGTTGTGTGGGTCTCATCCTATGACTTGGACCTTGAAGATGGTTTCCACACTGCCTCCTGTACCCACAGTAGCAGATGAGGGCTGGGCTTGATTAACCTTCATCAACCCACTGAGATGTCTAGAGGGGACCCAAGGGAGCAAGAGCAGGAGGGACCTCCCAGTTCTTACCTCTGTCAGAGCCCATGACAGACCGGGGATATCTGGGTGTTAGTGGAATCTTAATCCGCTCTGCCTTGAACTGTAGGTTACTGGAAGACCCTGTTGTTCCAGGAGGAGATTCAGTGTCAGGCCTTGTGGCTAAATTTAGCCCTCAGTCCTCACCACCTCTCAGCAGTCAACACAATAACACATAAAGCCTGTTAGATATCCCTAGAGAGAATCAGACAGATGGCTCCTCATGATAAAAGGAACTTAGTCAGCCAGAATGTTCCAGAACAGGAGCACATGCAACCGTAATCTAACTGCAGGAGATGCTCCATCTTGTCTCTGAAGCCCCAAAGACTTCTCCCAGGGTCTTATTACCAGGCGACACAACACTCCCCTCAGAGGAACATTTCTCCCAGTTACATACAGGACACTCAGGATAGACTAACTCAGGGTCCGAAAACAAGACTCCAACCAAAAAGTCACCTGAAACAACCATGCAACCATCATGGAGCCTGCAGGCAGAAGGCAATGGCTCTGAAAACATAGTTATGTCAGATGGGGTCACTTATTATCAGGCATTCAGGGAAGAGAGCTGAGCTCAGCCTTTGGAGGGAGAGAAGTCATGTGGGCAGCCCACCTAGTTATCAACATGCAAGCACCAGCAGTCATTACCAAGTCGGGCACTGGAGGGCAGAGAGTTCGAACCCTGGGAGACTCTCATGTCAGAGTGGTCACTGCAGACCCTGTGGCTCAGGTCCAGGCTGAGGCGTCCCTGGTGCTGGACACTGTGAGTGAATCAGAAAGGTGAGGGGCCTCGGAGAAATACTAAGACCAAACATGACCAAAGGGGTAAATACAGTGAGCGGCCTGGCCTCTCTAAGACAGAAAAATGAGATGCTCTTGCTACTTGACTAGGATAGCAGACTGGGCCTAGTCATTGCATCTATTAATGACCTGTACATGGAAGAGGAACACACAAGGGCCTGGCCTGGAGTTGGGTGGACAGGAGAAACAAGGCTCTTGTCTCATATAGGCCTAAGAAAATGGTATCAGGGGTCCAAAGAGGGTGGATGTATATGGAGAGCCCTGGAAAGACTCAGGATAGCATGCCCAGAAAGCTGGAGCTAGTGGACAGTACCCAGGGACCACTCACATGCAGCTAGCCTGCAGTCAGTCCTAGCAAGGACACCTCTTCCCTGCTTAAAACTCTCCAGGTATCTCCCAGGTATCTGTCCTAGTCTGGGCCTTCACTGCCCCCTACCAGGCTCCAACTATGTTCCTAGACACACAGCCCTCAACCCTGCAGCCTTCCTTCCAGAGCCTGCTCCCAAAATTCTGTATGGGTGCTGTTGTTTTACTTTTTACAGATTGAGGGAGACCCAGGGTCTTGCGCATGCAGGAAAGTGTTCTATCACTGAGCTACATCCCATCCCCTATAGCTGGTCTTTATTGTTCTTCTAGTGACAACAGCTGCTCTTAATGCCACAGTACTTTCTCCTAGACACCCTCTTTCCAATCACAACTCAGCTGTCACCCTGTTTATCTGACTTAGGGCCACTCAGTATACATGTTATCACTGTCTTATTTCTTATATGTCTGCATTCCTGCATGAAACACAATGCCCCCTGAATGGGGAACTGCCTTTTAAGTTTACCACTGTCTGGCCTTGAAACCAGAACAGCCATTGGGATATAGTAGACATAGTAGGTGCTCATTAAAATTTTACCAAATGAATGAATGTGGATAATCCCGACCCCACCCTTTTTTCTCCTTAATTTCAGGCTTCTCTCTTTTCTTTTTTTCTTTTCTTTCTTTTTCTTTTTTCTTTAACATATTAAGTGGTATTCTACCTAACCAGACAAATTTCTCTACTGAAATTTCAGCACTGGAACCAGACCTGCCATCACTATCCTCTGAATACCAGAGTGAGCTCACACAGCTTTCTCTAGGCCCATCACTGCTCCCTCAGCCCTTTCCCAGCTAGCCAAAAGGCTTCTCTGTCCACAGGCCTCTATACTGCAGTAACTCTCCAACCAGGAGACTGAACATCTGGTACACAGCAAAGTCTAAGTGCCTTGGCATACCTGGGAGACAAGCCCTGAGGGCCGGCATCACGGGACACAGGTGGAGAGCCACAGGGAACCACCCTGTGGCTGCGCACAGTATAGATGGGATTCCGCAGAATGGAGCTCACAGTGGTGCTGGGAGTCATATTCCGGGGAACAGTGCCTAGAAATGGGCTGGGTCAGAACAGTGCTTCCAAACCACCTCGACAGCTCTAAATTGGAACACCGTCCTGCAAACACCAGGCAGTCCTAGTCTTAGGGGGAAAGGATTCTACGTAGAGACTTGTAGCCACCAATTTGCCGTATGGCTTTGACTAGCAGCCTTTCCCCAAGTGCTCCATTTCAACAAGCAAAGAACACATCCAACAGAGACAGGGACACCAATTGCAGAAAGGGCAGAAATTATGGATTTAATATATGTGACAATATCGCCTCTTTGTGAGCCCACAACCACCCTGTTCCCAGTTCCTGTCCTAGCAACTTACCCACAGATGGCCGGTTAGGGTAGAGTAGGGGGTTGCCATGCCGGCTAGCATGCCCTGGTGAATATGAGGACCATTCCTGGACCTCTGGGGAGAGCTCTCCGCTGGTTGGAACACACTCCTGTTCCTGCAGAATCAAAGGCAAGAGTATCTGCTTGAGGAAAGTGAATACTTAGTATGTTGGCAAACTGACTTCAGCCTCATGCACCAGCTCCTCCCACTCAGGCGACAGAGTGACCAGTGGGAGAGACACTGCCTATTTCACATCGCCTGACAGCCGGAAGCAAAGGACTTCCTGTACAGACCCATCACACAAGTGCAGAGAAAGAATCTGCCTTTCCTTTCCCTTCCCTCCTCCTTTCTTTCTTTTTCCTTCCTTCCTTCCTTCTTTCCCCATTTGCTTTGCCTTTTGGTTTGTTTTCTTTTTTTCCAAAACAGGGTTTCTGTGTAGCCCTATCTGTCCTAGTACTCACTCTGTAGACCAGGCTGGCCTTGAACTCAAAGAGATGTGCCTGCCTCTGCCTTCCAAGTGCAGGGAGGTATGTGCTACCACTACCTATTTTTGCTGTTGTTGTTAGCATCTGTCTTTCAAATAAACAGACTGTGGGAGTGGAAGATGAGAAGACATGCCTGTGACAGGATGCCTAGGAACAGTGTGCAGTGTGCCCTAAGAGGTTCATTTCTCCATCTCCCCCTCTGGAAACTTCAGCATACACATCTAGTTGGCCCTACACCCAGCTTCAAGTGGGCCACTCACTGTCCCCAACCTTTCTTGGACAATCTATCACTTAGCTAGTTTCTTTTCCAAGGTTCTTTAACAAGTAAACCAAACATAATTTTCAGGTAATTTTTCTTGGTGTCAGTTCCTGTTACCATGCATGTCCCAACTACAGGGGACTGTTGCTCACTGGTATCCACCTGTCACCCCATCCATTCTTGCAGGTACACACAACCAGCAAAGGCACCAGCTCTGTATGAGCCTGGGAAATTGTGTGAGGCTACTCTGCAGGTTCCCTCCCCAGCTACTCCAGCCCTAGGCCAACCTCTACCTCCAGGTACGGAGCAGGGATCACTACTGGAGTGATCTTGGGCCGAAAACTAGGGGCAGACTTTGGCCGGCGCCGCTTCTGCCCCAGCTCGTCCACTTTCTGGGAGGTGAGGTCCTCATCACAGGACTTTTTTGCAGACAGGTAGGAGGTGTCTCCATCTCCTTCAGAGTGGTAGCTGGAGGCAATTCGGACCCTGGCTTTGCGAGTGGGTGAAGCATGCATGGGTTCCCCAGGGTCCATGCTGGGGGGTGGGGCATTTGGAGGGCTGGTGGAAGGTGAGCTGCCCACCAGAGTGGCCTCTGACTCAGAACTGGTCTCCAGCCTGTGTTGGAACTTGATAGAGTCACTTCTCCTGGGAGGCTTCGGGGGTGTCAGAGATCCTACCCTCTTGGAGGGCTGGGGGGAGTGAGCAAGCCCAGGGCCTGGAAGCAGGTAGTCGATTTTGGGGGGTGTCTGTGGGCGCTTGAAAGTATTTGGGTCAAAGATGGACTTCCTCTGCTTAGGCTTTTTATACACGGAGAGCTTCTCAGGCCCTGATGTGGAGCCAAGCACAGCCTTGGGCCAGGTCCCACCGCTGTTGGAACCCTCGGGATCCACCTTGTCCAGAGGAGCCTCCACTATCCCACAGGGGCCCACCTCAGTCTCCAAAGACAGCAATGGCCGCTGGCTCTGCACATCCACCAGCCCATAGCCACGTTCAGCAGAGGCATCAGAGCGGAATGAGTTCAGACTACGCTCAGAAGTGCTAGGACAGGCCTGGGGAGGGGCTGGAGAGGAGGCTCCAGGGAATGGCTTGTGCAGAAAAGAATTGCTGCCTCCAGAAGGGGCCAGTTCCTTCCTGTCCTCCAGCTGATCTGCGTAGAAGATGTCCCTCTGTGTGGAGTTATTGTGCTGTAACAAATTCCGTTTGTTATGTGCCTGGACCTCAGGGCCATGGGCTCGACAACTTAGCATCTTATCTGAGTCCTTGATATTTTCAAAGATGTTCTGGCCACTCCAGGAGGAGCTCTGAGGAAACACCTGGGCCAGGGATACAGAGCGGCAAGAAAGAGAAGGTGAGATGTCATTGCTTACAACTGTCATTGGAAACCATCCCCATAAAGAAGTGATAGAAAGAAATGACTACAGCTCCCTGAGAGAGACAGACAGACAGACACAGAGAGGGCAAACACAGACGTGCATACATATTATTGTCTAATAATAAAGTTTTCTCATGGGCCTGGCTACACAGGACTTATAAGAGCAATAAAATCCTGTCAACTTTGCGTAACATCTGCAGCACCTGCACACTGTGTAAGAATCATTAGGCATAAAAGTAAATTATTCATGGTAACCCAGGCAACAGGAAGCTAGCCAGGGCTAAGAGGTGAACTCACACACCACAAAAAGACACAGAATGAACTGTGTGTGAGCACGCAAGCCTATGTGAAAGGGGGCTCCAGCTACATGATGTCTCAGAAAGACAGAGGTCTGGAGACAGTGAAAAGATCAGTGGGGCTTTGAGGCTTGAGGAGAAGTGAAGAAGTGGCAATGACCGAGCAGGACACAGGAGATTGTTAGGGCAGTGACAATCACTACCTGTAGAACACTTTAGTGATGACCATGTATTAGTGAACATTCGTCCAAACTCACAGAATACACAGTATCAACCGTGAACACCCTACACTGTGCAGCTACCACACAAATGTAAGGCGTCGATACCAGGAGAAACCTAGGCTGGAGGGCTCACATGAGGGGATACTTGAGAATAATCTGCCAGCCCAAATGTTCTGTAGTCCTAAAACAGTGTCCCAACATCTAGTAATTTTAAAAAGTAACTTAGAAAGCATGTCTTGGTGAACTAGATGGACCCATTTACCTAAATTTGTATTGCTAGCCTTTTCAACTATGTAGACAAGTTTATATAAAAGAATAACGAGTACCTATAAGCCCACTCATAATATCAGATATTCTTTATCATCTATCTATGCTGACATTGAAGAACACTGGAAAGTCACGTATTATCTTAGTATTTCCCCAGCTAAAAACTCCTAAGTGTACCACGACATATGGCCATTCTCCTCTAAACTCCAAGACCACTGCTAGGTCTAAGGAAGCTAACCATCTCTAAGGCCATCAGATTGTCCAGACACTGAAATGTGCCCAACTATTCTCAACAGTACTATTTTTCAACCTATATCCACTCAGGCTTCCTATACCTAGAATTTTAAAATTGATATATTTTCCCCAATCATCCTGGTGCCCTTTAGAAGTAGCTCAGGTGCCTGGAGCTGAGGCTCTTCTCACCCTCCCAACAGTGCCCACCTTCAGGAGGGAGAGGGTCAAGGAGTCTTGACAGCTTCGCAGTAGAGATTCACATTCATTCAGAGACTTGTTGTCCAGTGCAATACCATTGATCTAGGGCCAAAGAGAGAACTGGTCAGGCCTATTGACAGGGTGACCTCAATGCTCCCAGGATGACAGGCCAGGGTCCACCCACCAATCCTGGGACTGTTTAATCTAAGGAGCCAAACTTAGGGGTTAGCAAAGGAAAGGAAGACCCGGAGTCAGATAAGGACCTTCTGAAGCAAGTGGAACAGAATCCTAACATCATGCTGGGTAGGACATTCTGCTGTGTGATAACAGACCCTTCCTTCATTTTAGAGTAGACAGAAAAATACATATGCTTCTCGGAGGGTGGAAAATCAAAAGTAGACAATGGCTATGAGAAGCCTTTGTGACATGGATAGTACCACATGGAAGCCTGCCAAGTCCAAGAGAATCAACGCCCCGTCCTGGACTCTACCTTTGTTCCTTACAGACATGGCCAAATCTCCAAAAGGACCTATGGAACCCTGAATGTCTATGCCGTGGTGCACAGGAGCCACAGGGAAACACTTGGCAGTGACAAGAACTAACTAACAAAGAACACTTGGGGGGGGGGCTCTCATGGGGCCGTGCTGAGTGATTAAGTCTTGAAGGAGTCACATACAATATGATGTCATTCATACAAATACAGTGTAACTGCCAGGTAAGAGACTGTATGTAGGGTGGGGACAGGGGGAAAACTATAGAGGGAACAGAAGGAAAACATTATGATGACTACTTGTGATAATGCCACCCAGAACTATGAATACACACCATGCCAGTGTCACCATTCTGCTTTAATATGGGGGACCAAGGATGAACAGTACATACACCCTCCCTGCACTATCTTTACAACTTCCTTTGATTCTATAATTCTTCCAAAGCCAAAAGTTTAAAAAGGGGTCACTGGGGAGAACACTCACATGGCAAAGTGTTGCCATGTACCCTTGACTTTGGAGCCAAGACCCCATGAGAAAAGTTTGGTATGGTGACGCATACTGGTAGTAGTATGGGTGCTAGGGAAACAGATAGAGGCAGGTCTCTGGGATTCACTGGCCAACAACCCAGCCTACTTGGAAAAGCCAGGCCAATGAGAGAACCTATCTCAAAACACAAGGTGAATGGGAATAAAAGGCTCAGGAAGAATGAGAAAGAGATGGGGAGAGGTGAGTTAATCAAAGACTTATAGAAATCCATTACTCTATAAGCTAACATATACATGTGAATTTGAATAGAGGTGCCTTGATCAGACGACAAAATGACAAGTAGTGTAACAGCAGTATAAAGGTTATGGGGATAATCAAATGCTTTCTGACTGAATTTGAGGTCTGCTCCAGAGGAGGCAATTCATGTCAGAATTAAACCTGGTCAAAGCCCATGGCTTTGGAGTCTGTTGTTTTGCTAGATGGCCATACTATCTTCTAAACACTTATGTTTATATCTATAGATTTGTGCTGCTTCCAAGCTTAGCCAGAGAAACCTTTTTCTGCCATGGACACTGGTTAATGTACTGACTTATAACTCACTGAAGAATAGAGAATAAGTGAGTGTCGAGCACTTAAACCTAAAGTGAACATATTTATGTATCAACCACCCAAGGCTCAGAGAGCATAGAAAAGAGGGACAAAGAGTTTAGAATGGGGAGAAGTTCTGTGAAGTTCTGTCTTCTGAACAGTAATCATTGGAAGCTGGCAAGGGAATCAGCATGGGATCAAGATACATTGTATACCTGTGTGAAAACATCAAATAAAAGATGTTTTCTAAAGTCTCACACAATACATAGCCATGTTAAAATGCTCAATTGTGCCAAGACAATGCTACATTATTACATCACAGTTTGGTGTGATATCTACACCAAAATGTATCTACAATGCTACACTGGCCCAACAAAATACTACATGGTACCCCTCACATCACTCTATTTTAAAATAATTTTACTTTCTACCGTGCATCTAATGGTTCATAGTGTTGTCATGGCTACACAGTAACATTACATTGTTTCAAAGTGGCATTCATGCTCCAACTGCTGTCACACAATGCATATGACATTATGGCTCTGCTGTGATGGCAGAATGCTCCACCCTGATATCACAATGCTCTACTGTGCTTTCACAGCACTCTACTATGCTACTGCAATGCTATATAAGACTGCTCAGTTGTGCTGTTACAATGGTGCACTATCATATCACAATCATGTCAAGACATAATAAATTTTGATGATGTCACAATGCTCCACTGTGACATCAGTCTTCCTTTGTGCTCTCACAATGCTGCATATGATATAATTTAAAAACAATTTTAAACCAAAACAACAAAAAGATGATTCTGGAGGAGCGACTCTTAAGGGTGTGGCCTCTGGTCTCCACATGCACTGGAACACATCCGCACATACACGTATCCATACAAACACATACACACACTACCACCTCCACACAGGAAAACTAAAAAGAAAATATCTACAGGATGCAATTATATTGGGAATGGCAACTAATGTGTTTTCCTTCTGCCTTGTCTCCATTTTTAAGACCTTTCCATGTGGCTGTGTTATTTTTAAGCACTGACTCTCAAATCTGAAGGACACTGGCAAGGCTACGCAGTGAGAGCTCTTTCCTCAGGTACTTGTGAGGCTGAGAATCTCATGACTTTTATGGAACACAGGAGCACAGCAGCGTGTGCACTCTGACCCAGGGAACCCCATCCAGGAATTTATTCTACTCTCTGGAAGACCTCAGGAGGGGGTTACTGGTAGCCACTGAGCACTATTTAAAATGCAAAAATATCCACACTGGGCTGGCTAGTAGCATTAGCTGATGGCCCTGAGGACCCACATGGGGAATGAAGATATGTTCAGTGTATGGAGCATACGTTTACCTAGGACACATGATACTCTATACCCTAGGTTCCATCCTCAACACCAATATTATTAATTTAGAAGGAACCACAGGCAGATCCAAAGACATTACTCTCTCTAGAATATGTATTCAAAAAGAAAACGCAAGGTGAAAGAGAATGCTCTAGTTCCAAATGAGCTAGAAAACAAAACAAAACCAAAAATGGGCATGCTCGAAACATTTCTGGAAGTCAACATAGTAAGTAAATCATTCATCATGGTCTCTGTCAGGATGGGAATCCATAGATGGGTCCAGAACCATGTGACATGCTATCACTACTGCCTTTTGTTCAAGTGGAATTTCTTACATACTCCACAAAAAGGCAAATGTGTTTTCCACCTCAGCAGCTTGATCCGAAGACTGACATATACAAACCCTGCTACTCAGCTAACACCCACAGAGACTGAGGGATCCAGTAGTTCACCGCAGGCCCTGTACAACAGCAGATGTTGAAGATAGCCCAAAAGGAGACCATCTTAAATCTGCATAACCAAGCAGCCCAGCCTCATTGAGGTAGGTAGCATTTACAAAGATTGACTTAGAAAGGCTCCCATGATGCAAAATTCGAACTGTAGAACCTTACACATATATAGAGAGACTTACACAAAGCACTCACGGTCTGGGCTGCAGGCACCCTCCATGTGGGTGCAGATCTCCAGGAGTGGATTCCAAGAGAGCAGGGGAACTACGACATTTTGCTCTGTATGCATTTTGTTGTTGCTGCTGCTTTTTTAAAACCACTTGACCATTTTACAGCAAACAAGTTTTATGCTGGTAATGTGAGGGGAGAACTAAAAGAATAGGCATACTGTTCAGTAAAAAAAATATATGTAAGACAGACACAATGACTCTGAGGCAGGAGGATTGCTTGTTCTTCTCTCAAAACGCACATACTCAATTAGACAAACAAATCACATAGATACTCGCTCTTGGAAAACTGTCTGTTATAGGCATTCACACATTGAAGAATGCATAAGAGATTATTATTCTATTAACAGTAGATAATAATATTCTATTATTATCAGTGTGCAGGAGCAAGAGAAATAGTGAAATATTGCAAGGAGCAATAGAAAGTCCCTCTTAGACTCTTCCTTTTGTCTACAGCACTCACTGCTGCAGTGTATCTTTTTCCTTAGGAAAAATCTTTTGGGGCTTTTGTTTTAATGTTTGCACGGTGGAATATCACACGGTACACAGTCTATGTGTAACAGGCAGCCCCCTGTGTTCTGGATACTCACCGCAACAATCCTATCTCCCACGGCAAGGGACCCCTCTTTAGCAGCAGGACTTCCTGGTACCACAGCAGCGGCGTACACGCCATTCTCCAAACTGATGCCACTGTCTGCAAGGCACAGGAGGGTGCTGGATGACCTGGCCCGGCTGTCCCATCCCAATTCTATTGACTAAATTTATAAAAGGGCCACTCCCACCATGGAGCTTATCACACCCTGTCTGGTGATTCAGATACTTGAGATTCATATGATCTCCCTCCCACCAGGAGAGCACCTGTGCTGCATTAAGACATCATCAACATGCATCCCTGGAGACACAATGATCCTAAAAGCACACAATCCCTCTCCAGAAGAGAGAATGCCTGCCTCATCTGCAGGCCTAACCTTTCTGTCCACTAAGGTTGATGTGCAGAGGGGTGACGACTTTCCCACCCAAGGACTTCCTCCGCCTCACGACCATGTTGATGGCTCCCTCTCCATTGAGGAGTGCCTTGATGGCCTGCTTCTTGTCCTTGTTGATGAGGTCCACATCATTGATTCTCAGCAGCCAGTCGTTGACTCTGAGGAGGGAGGGACAAGGTCATGCAGGCACCCACTCAGACCCTAGGACCTGTAGCTGCCTCTCACTACAAGGCTCATTTACAGGCCCAGATACAAGCCAGCAGGTTCCCTGCATCCATACTCATAAGGTTTCTGCCTCTAGAGGTGCTGGGCATTGGACAGCTTGGCTTCAAATCCTGACTTTGCCACGTCCCTGCTGTCTTAGAGTCCCCATCTGTAAGGTGAGGCAATATTTGCACCTGCCTCAGAGTTACAAATATGAACGGTAAATGATACAGGGCATTTACGACAGTACTTGGCCAGTAGTTAGGGCACTGTATCACAGTATCACCTTCACTATTTCACGGAAAGGCAAGCCTACTCTTGTCACATACTACCTAGCCCTGAGTTACCCAGAGAAGCAAAACAGCCTCTGTACCTGGAGAAAAGCCAGATTAAGGAGGGCTCAAGTGACAGTTTTCTTTAAGATTATCTCAGTTTGGCCTGGGGCTTTAGACAGCTCTGTGAGTTCTTGGATACTAGGACATGTTCACTTCACTGTCATCTTCTTAGGGTGTTCTTTGTCAAGTGGGAGGGCCCCTCTTCCCCTCTAAGGTCTGGACCTCCTCAGTTCTTACCTTAAACGACCATCAGCAATGCTTCCTTTGTCCACTTTAGTAACAAATATGCCACAGTCCCCGGGAAAACAGGGCTCATTCACACCTTCTGCCATGTCAAACCCAAGGGCTTTCAAGTCAATATCCTCCTGTCAAAAGAGCACCCACAGATCTTCACCAAGCAGGGAGGAGAAATACCCTTGGCCCCAAGCCAGGTGCTCAGTCCTTGAGGTGGCCATGTAAGAACATTTAGATGCATCTGACTCTAGCTACTGCAGACATCCCTGACAGTGTTGCTCCTGATCCTCTACTGGGGCCTATGCCTTCAGGGGGATTGTTTCAGCACCACCATGACACACAAAAGTAATGTAACCCAGCTTAAATAGTGTGCTGACTAGTTTTTTGTCAACTTGACATAGGCTAGGTCATTTCAGAGATGGAAACCTCCACTTAAAAAACACCTCCATAGTTCAGGCCACAGGTAAGCCTGTAGGGCATTTTTTAAATTAGTGATTAATGTGGGACAGTCCAGCTCATTATGGGTGGGGCTACCCCTTGGCTCCTATCCTGGGTTATATTAGAGGTGAGCTGACCAAGCTATGGATACAAAGTCAGTAAACAGCATCCCTCCATGACCTCTGTATCAGCTCTTATCTCCAGGCTCTTGCCCTGATTGAGTTCCTGTTCCTTCAATGATGAGCAAAGGTGTGGAAGCATAAGCCAAATAATTCCTCTCTTCACCAAGTTGCTTTGGTCATGGTGTTTCATCACAGCAACAGCAACCCCAACCAGGGCAAATGGTTACAGGGAAAAGATGCATTCTACTCCTGGGAGACAGCCATGAAACAAGATCCAACATAGTCACCCTCTACTCTCTCAAAGTCATCACTGAGAGAGTGAACTAGCATAGCCACCCAAGGCACCTCACCGTCTCTCTCTCAAACTCCACAACTTCTGTCTCCCATTCCATGGAATCCGTGTCGATGGCTGAGTCATGGGAACTGTGGGCCATCAGCTGCCGAAACCGGGCCTCCTTCTCCAGCTGGCATTCCATCTGCTCCCTGTGAACAGAGAGCTGTGGCAATGGCTTTTGAAGGGGAAACATTTCACCTTCTCAGCTCCACACTAAAGGAACCACTCTTCTAAGTGAAATGGAGTTCTTTCTCCGTGGCACTCAGCTTCCTGATAAGCTAGGGCAAAGCTTTCTTGAATTATCAGTGGGTTTCCACAGTAGTGTTTTTAAAACACAGAAATTCTCCCAAAATTTACCTAGAGGTATAAAGCCAACAAGAGGCCTAGAAGTGCAGCCCAGTGGTAGTGTTTACCTAGCATATACAAGGCTCAGTAGTAGAGATGTGATGGGTAGGCTTTCTTAAATACAAATAATGGGTGGGAGAAATGTACAGGTGCCCACAGAAGCCAAAAATATTGACTCCTCTAAAACTGGAGTTACACTGGTAACTGCCTAACATAAGTGCTGAAAGCCAATTCAGGTCCTCTGCAAAAGCAGTGCATTCTCTTAACAGCTGATTCTCCAGCCATGGTCTTAGTCCTGACTGGCAACGTGGTTAAATTGAGAAATGACTTGACTAGTGACAACTGTGGAAATGCTGAGACTATCTCTAGAGATGTGGTTCTCAACCTTCCCAATACTACCTCCACCCCCTTACACACAAAATAAAAATAAAAGTTTTAAAAATAATTATGTGAGGAGTTATTCAGCTTGAAACTTCCTCTAAAGCAGTTGCCTTATGGAATAAGTGCCCTAGAAATACCACTAAATAATGCCAAGGTACAAAAGTAACTCAAGATTACAGATTTGAGCAGGTCACCATCCATATTTTACAAAGAGGGGAGATGGGGTTAGAGAGATGGCTCAGTGATTAAGAGCACTGGCTGCTCTTGCAGAGGACCCAGGTTCAATTCCCAGTACCCACATGGCAGCTCACAACCATCTATACTCCAGTTTTTGAGGACTAGACACCCTCTTCTGGCCTCTGCTGGCATTTGCACTCATGCAGATATACACATACGCATCAATAAATATATCTGAAACAAAAACAACCCCTCAACCAAGCCTCATATATATAAAAATTGACTCAAAACATATCATACATTGGTAAAACAGAAAACCATTCCACAAAACATTTTGAAGGAAGCCATGGATGGTGGCACAAACATACCAATAATCCCAGCACTGAGGAGGCTGAGACAGGAGGATGTTGAGTTCACCCAGCCTGGCTACATGGTAAGACTCTGCCCCTAAAACCAAAGGCTATGGATGTAACTTAGTCATAAAATGCTTGGCTAGCATCTTAATGCCCCGGTTCAAATCCCAGGTCTAGGGAAACAAATAGCCTTGATGCTGAAGGTTACACAGGAGGCGTTTAGCTACAATACAGAGCAGTTTCTTTAATCAACAAGTTGGACTTTATCAAAAGGAGAAGTTTTAACTGTGAGAGAAATTCAGTAAAGAAGATGGAGGTAATGACTGAGAAACTGTATCAGGATGAGGTGACTGACATGTGACACCTACTTACTAAAATCTGGACCCAGGCTGCTTTTGAGTTCATCCATGTTTCCAACTGGCATCTAAGTGACCTACTTTTGTCTCCATGAGGATAGGCTACCTGCCAGGTCTGTACCTTTCTTTGCCTTGGCTGCTCTTGGGCTATCGGATGCTTACTCAGCCTAAGATCCCTCCTTCTGGGCCATCACCCTAGCCCTACCAGAACAGTGTGGCTCCATACTCTATGTTGGTGTTCACTGAGATGCCCTGCCTGTCACCACAGGAGATGCCTGTTTCCCCAGACTGAAGGTTCCAGGGCAGCTTCCCAGCAAGCCACCAGTAAGAGAACCTGGCAGAGAGGAGCTGCAAATACAAACACGGTGAACGAACGAACAGAAGTCGGTGCTTCTTCTTTGTGTTGACTCAAGCAAATGCAGAACATCCTTCCAAAGCACACACTACAGCTTCCAGGGCTTCTCTTAAAATGAACCTTTCTTTCTTTTCGATGTCAGTGCTAGATGAAATGAGAGCCTTGCACATGCCATGCTCTACCAGTAGCTACATTCCCATCCTTGTTTCTGGGCAAGGGCCTGCCACGTTGCCTCTGGAGCCCTGAACTATTCCTTAGAGCACCTAGCTCTGATGTAGATCATTTAATAATGGAGGTGTTGATCCTGGTAGATCTCAACAGGGAGGAAGGGAAGCTGCCACTCTCTCTTGTAAGGATTCACTTACTGTGTGAAGCTCGGATGCCTGTATGAGCACATGTGAACCTGCCCGCTGTCCCCTCATTACACCAGCTTTGGAACTATCACATGATGAGCTGAGCGGCTGCCTCCCAGGTAGAGGCTGAGTGTAGACTCAGTTATCAGGCCCTGCCAATTTCTGTTTTAAACTCTGTACTTTCTATTTTCCATCCACAGCTAAGGGTCACCAAGTATCTAAATGACCCTCTTGGAGGGGACTGTGACTCAAAGCCAGGTGCCCAACACCCCAAACAGCCTTGTCAACGGGCATCTACAGAACACAAGGAGAATGAACTACCCAGCCTGTCCCTGGAAGACTATCCACTATTACTTTATTTGCTTAAGTGTGTGCCTCTCGCAGCGGGGGTGAGGGGGACTGCCTTTCCCTTTCTGTGTACTTTTAGACTACAGAGGTGTGGTCTACTTAATTAGTGCTGTTTGCTTCATGCCTCCAAGGGGCAGAGAAGATACTCAATATACTCTTTGTTGAGCGAATAGGAAAGGGATGAACTGTAAATGATAACAGCATGTTTGTCCCCAAATGGACTGCCTTGGAACAGGCATCCCACGTGCCTTGGCATGAGGTGTTTATCCTTCCACCATGAGCTTATCAATTGGCTGGTGCCATCTTGTGTGAACTGCCAATGTCCAAGCCCACTCTACAGACTAGCACAGGGACGCAGAGTGAAGGGGAACAAGAGCCTATGCGGTGCACTCATGGCTGCCTCACCCAAAAGGGGGAGGGACAGTGTAAGCGTAGGCCCACCCCACGCAGATAACACCCAGGCCTACTTGAGTTCCTTAAGTTCACGGCTGACATCATTCTTCTGTTTCCGGGTGTCATCTAGGCTACGAAGGGTTTCAGCCAGCTCACTCACAGCCCGATCCCGCTCTCGCCTCAGATTGTCACACAAGGTCCTGGTAGAGAAAAGAGAAGCCAAGGTTACTGTGAATAGCCAGAATGCAGGAAGAGCTTGTGGACTGCACCCCACCACCTGCCAGTCCCTATTTCCGAGGTTCATTTCCATCAAAAAAGTACATGACACTGCCCAGATCGGCCCACTGGGTAACCAAAGACACCAATTAGACCTCGGTGCCGTGTACCTGGGGCAGAAGGCCCATGTTCCACACACTCACTCTTCCAGCATGAAACCTGTGGCAGTGGAGCCATTGGGTAGGCTTCAGTGCTCCAACGCCCACAGGCTCCTTAATGGACCATACATAGGGCTTTCTAGCCATGCCACTACCAAGCAGAGGGACACTTAGTGAGGACTCTGTCCTGTCTCTGTAGCTCTGTTCAGGTGCAATGTGAAAGCCCAATGGGACTCTGGAAAAGAAACTGAAACTATTTCATCCACCTAGACAGAATACACAAGCCCATAATAGAACGGCCTGTGCTTAGCCATCTCCAAAATAATATGCGCTACGAATGATGCCCATGCCTCCACAGCCCAGCTCTGGATCCCACTCTGGAAGAATGTGGAGAACATGCCAGAGCAAGGGCACACAGGAAGCACCCAAAAGGCCTCAGCACTCCTCCCATACCATACACCAAGCACCTATCATCTAGCTTCACCTCTTGACCCACCCTGCCAGGGCAGAGGCCAATCCCTTTCATAGCGTGGAGGTGGTGGTGAAGGGGGGGTGGGGATCCTAGAATCCCTCAATGACCAACTTATTGAACCACCCCATCATCCCTGGTTCCGACCCAGTCCAAGATCTTACCCACATTCCTCAGCTCCCAGTCAAGACCCTCAGAACCCAAACTCAAGGACACTGACCCTCTACTCCTTGTGATTCTCCAGACTAGGACCTGACCACATCCAAATCCCTCCTCAGAGAACACATGTGTGCCTCCTCCATCTACAATGCCCATACTTCCTCTCCTGCAGAAGAAACTGCATTCAAGCATCAGATTCTAGCTCAAACGGCACTGGGCCTGAGAGATCTCCTTCTATCCTGAGTACCCTACACAACCCATGACAGCCTGGCCAATGTCAATGTCAAGTACTGCCCCTTGACCAGAGCCCCTCCCAGGCATAGACATAGGAAGTCTCTTCTAAACTCCTCAGTTACTCAGAAACCTAAGATGCTGACACAGTAGATGTCTAGCAACACAGAGGGGGGGAAGAAAAGACAGATACATTTCATACAGCTGCTTCCATCAAGTCTTTAAAGAGAAAGGTAGCTTTAACCCTATCATAGCATACACTAAAGATGTCCAAAACTGAAGCAGGAAGGAAATACAATAGAAAACTCTAAAGCCAAGAGGTGAGGCTAGAATTAGCTGAGCGAGATGAGGAGGTGCCATGGTCCATGCCATTGTATCTGAACACAAGGCCAGCGACTGTGACCCTACCAAAAGACCTCAGTGTACAAGAGAAATACAGGACCACACCCGTCCAAGAGCATCCTTACCGGATGCTGTCACGCTCAGCCACAATTTTGTCCCGCTCCTGGAAGGCCCAGTCCCGCCGGCACTTGGCCACGTCTGCTTCTTGGAGGGCTTCCTTTAGCTCCTGGCACAGTGCCTTGCACTGCTTTCGGAGGATTTCCACCTCTTTGTTGGCTCTCCCAGCATCCATGGTCACTGTATCTTTGATCTAAGGACAAGAGAGAGGTGAAAGGGGTTACCAAGCCTTCAGAACTGCAAATCTTTATCAGTTTCAAAGTGGAGCTGAGGCACAAGGGAAACACTGAGTCCAGGCACTCACATCTCAAACATATTAGCATTTGTCCAGGTGGGACAGTATTGTTTCTGTCTAGACACCTTCCCTGTGGCTGTTCCCCTCTACAGCATCATCTTGCTACTTCACCTGCACAGCTGAGCTCGGATCCTCATGAAGACACAGTTGTACCCAGAGGTCCAGGGTATCTCAGATAGCCCTTCTATAGCACAATGCTCCCTTTATGGGAGTGAGCCAGGATCTGGAACTCCATGCAGACACTCTGTGGTCAAGGAACCAGATGAACTGAAAAGCCTATCCAACTAACCTTGGACACATGGCCAAACAATGTGGTCATCATTCCCTGGGGCCACGTAACACCTAAGAACCACAGATCCTTTTGGCTAGTGAGTGGGGTATGAACCTAGAACAATGCAGAGATGTTGAGAATGTCAACTCAGGTGGCTGTAAGTGGGGGTGGGGCACAGGGTTCTCCCCTGCTGCTTGCTGACTCAGAACAATGCCTGGAAAAGATTCCTGCCTCAGCTGACAAGCCACCTGTCACCCAGCCAACACCCCCTGCACAGGCCCAGAGGACTCCAGACTAAAGGGCATGCCTGACTGCCTGAGTGCTGAGTATCAAGGGTTTGAGGCTGTGGCTCAGACGTCAAGCCTTCACATTAATGATGCTCACAGCTGGAGGCCAGCACCAGGAGGTACTGGGTGCTCTTCATACTTCTGTGTGCATGACCATAGCCTATACAGGTAACTTCTGAAATCTGAAAATCCCATGGAACAGGCTTGCTGTCTTATCACAAGCTCACTTTGTAGGTGTTCAACATTCCATAACCTCTTTAGGCAGGTGATCAATTCAGTCATTCTCCAAAGTGGGTTTTGTTTTGTCTTGCCACTGTGGTTTCCTAACTTGATATTTAAATCCCTCTATTTGCAACAAGTACACACTCAGATACTAGGACACACTAAAAGCACAGATGGACATCTAGGACATTTACTCAACTCTAGTGCATTAAGTTGACTTACTAAATGTTCCATTATGGATGGGAATGGTAGTGTATGCCTGCAATCCCAGCACTTGCATTTAGGATGCAGAGGCAAACAGATCTCTGTGAGTTCAAGAGTAACCTAGTCTAAACAGGCTAGCCAAGGCTACAAAGTGAGACCCTATATATAAGAAAAAAAGAAAGAAGAAAAGAAGATTGGTTCCTTTACATAATTCTCTTTTTTAAAATTTCATCAAAGACAGACAAGGCTGGTGGCTCAATGGTAGAGCAAGTGATGCTGTGAGCAAGGTCCTGGAATCTGTCTCCAGAATTCCCTGCAACACACACACAGACACAGACACATATATACACAGATAGATACACACATTGCTGCACTACATGCTTTTCTTGGCACTGACCTTCACCCTAGTCGTCTGGGGACATAAATCCCTCTGGACCGGATTGCCATTATTGGCCCATTTTACCTACACAAACAAGGCCTAAGGCTCAACTCAGCACAAAGTTGTGCACACAAGAACTTGGAGTGCCCTGAGAAGAAAACCAGAAGCTTTCTGTGTACACAAACAGCTGCTGGACAGAGGGCCTCAAGGGTGCTCTTCTTGAGGTCATCAGGTCTATGTAGCTAAGAGCTTTGGTCTTGAGATCTTGCTCACAGAGAGTCAGTCTTAGACAATTCAAGATGGTCTGTGCTTACTCAAATGTAGCTCTTCATTTTACCAGAAAAAAACAGCATATTTCTCCTATAATCACACTATGATATTTTGAAACAAGCAAAACAATGTCAGTGTCACCACATAGGAAAGACAAACATGGCCTCTTGATGACTTACTGTGCAATCATCTCATTATATAGATACACATAATACAGCCTGCCAACCTGGGCACACGAACAAGGTCATGAGGCTAGCTCATTCTTCCTACCCAGTAGGTACCTTGCACCTACTCAGCTGTGTGTGTCCTGTCTTCCTGTGTCCAGGACAATGGCCACTCTGTCTCATTTCTTCTCTGGATCCCACACAAAAGTCAAACACCAAAGATCAGCAGAGACTTGAGTAGTATTTTACAACCCAGCCACTAATAACCTTCAAAGAGATGCCTCTGCCCCCTCAGACCTTCTCACTCAGCTCTCAAGAACTCTGCGACCACCTTCCTACCTGCCGCAGGGCCTCCATCTCCTCACTGGCTGCCTTCTTCTCAGATGTGCTGCTCTTGAGTTTGGACTCAGCCAGCTCCACCTCTGTCTGAAGCTTATCCAGCTCAGAGATGACCTGGTCACGCTCACTCATGATGAGCTTATATTCGCTGTACACAGCGTCGCGCTCTTCCTTGTACTTCTCAGACTCCTTGGCAGTTTTCACCTGCTTGCTCCTCAGCTCTGTCAACTCTGACTGCAGCAGCTCCATCTCCCACTGTAGGTCCTTGTTCTGGGCTGTGGCCTTGCTCAGCTCGTGGTGGATTGTCTCAAACCTGGGGAGGGAAAATGTGAGGTGGGAGGGGCGGGGACTTGCCACGTCAGCTGTGAGACTGCTACCCCCTGCACCAGCCCTACTGTGCTAGACAGTCAAGCATAAAGTTTTGACTGAGGTCATTCTCTGCACCCCCAGAGAGAATGGTCACGGAGTACTAGTGCCTGGAGCTTAGAATGTTTCTCAGCCTGCAATAAATGCCAGAAATTGAAGTCAGGACTGCATGCTGTCCACTCTACTAGAAAGAACAGCACATTTCTCCTATAATCAAGCAATGATAAAGGGTGGGGGTCGGGGGCAACACACACACAAATAATGCCAGAATCACAGCATTGGAAAGGCAAACATGGTGTTTGTTAAGTAAGGCATGATGACTTACTATACAACCACTTCATATTATAGACAGATCTAATATAGTCTTGCAACCTGGGCACTTGAACAAGGTCATGAGGCTAGCTCATTCCTGCTGCCCAGGAGGCACCTTACACCCAGGCAACATTTCCTGAGATTGGTGCCTGAGAACACTAGTCCTTCACGGGCTCTAGCACCAAACAATAATAGTCATGTTCCCTGAATTCTGCAGCAAAGATACCTGTCTGGGTCCAAAATGGCAATTCCTAAGTGTACTTATATACAGAGAATTTTCACAGGAAATCAATGAGCACTGCACAGAGCCCACACACTGCAGGAATGCACTGCATGCAATACTCTCCAGGGTGGGAATCATATCTAAAAGCAATGGTTATTAATGAAAACAAAATTTCAAGGGACATGCTGCCCAGGATATACAGGCCACCCACCTTTCCCATTTGCAAAGTGGGTGGCCACTATGGAGAGAAAGGTTGATAGGGCAATCTAAGAGTCAGGATGTGGGGCTGGAGAGATGGCTCAGCGGTTAAGAGCACTGTCTGCTCTTCCAGAGGACCCAGGTTCGATTCCCAGCACTCACATGGCAGCTAACAACTGTCTATAGTTCCAGTTCCAGGCAAACACCAAGGCAAATAGATAAATAAATAAAGTTAAAAAAAAAAAAAAAAAAAAAAAGTCAGGATGCTCAGAACACAACAAGGTGCCCAGATGGCAGGGAAGGAAATAATGCCAGGCGTAGTGCAATACTAAACACAGTGTTCTCAGGGGCTTTTCTCCTGGAAGCCTTAGAGATGACTAGAAGCCCACAAAAGACAAGAGTCCCAGACAAAGGCACCCATTTGCTACCCCTAACACAAACTGCCCTGCACTGAGCCTGGGCCCCTACCTCCTCAGAGAGAGGGCACACTGGTGCTGCAGCTGGATGGCTGTGTCCCTCTGCTGGGTCAACATCTCCGTCTGCTTTTGCAGGCGCTGGTTCTCCTCCCCCAGCTGCTCCAGGCGGCTCAGGTCTGAGTTGTGCATGGCGACCTTCTCGCTGTACCTCTTCCTCAGGGCGTCATAGTCCTTCTTAACCACTTCCAGCTTGTCCATGGCCGTGTCATACAACTTGTTGAGGATCTCTGACGAGCCATTGTGCTTCAGAACCTGGGGACCCCAAGGACTCGTGTTTACCAAGAAGCAAGATGGGCAGAGCTCATTTTGGGCCCTCAGAAGGTTGTGGGTTGTGTATGTGTGAGGGGAGTGTAAAGTCTGATGCTGCTAGCACTATACTAACATGATGCTGATCCATTTAGATTCATCCCTCAAATGTTTGTGTTATAGAGAACCCCCATTCTATGCACAGGAAGGCTAGAATAGCCAGCTTGAGATTTGCATGTCTGGAAAAACCTGTGTTCAAGACTGCCTCCTGGCTGACTGGCATTCAGGACCTGACAGTGACCAGCCCATATTGAGACTGCAACTCTGGTCCCTACTAATGGGGGTATATGTGCCATTACACTTCCATACTGGAGATCAAGTATATCTAGTATGACTGCCCTGGTAGAGAAGCTAAGAAACCCGGACGTGGTTACCTAATGTCCCTTCTCCCTCCCCATGTTAATTCTGCCTTGTGTCCTATGACCACAATTTTAGCCAATGGTGATGATTATGTATTGAATCTTCTAAGTCCTAGGCGAATTACAGAATGAAAGATGGTGCTAGGAACTTTCTAAAATAGGGACAGAAAATGTCCAGTGTTGTTCTAGGCACTGGCTGTATGGGGTGGAACAGAAAGAGATTGTGCCCCATGGTCCTTTAATACCAATGCCAGGGTGGGGGAAAATGGACCATCAACAGAACAAAAACAGAATTTTCCTAAGCTGACGTCGACTTTCAAGAAATTGAAAAGGCAAGAGTACAATGTACAGGAGATGTTTCTGAGTAGTACGGGGGAGGGGAGGTTTGAGGTGAGGCTACCAGCTGGCAATGTCTTTCTGAGAAAGTCATTTCTAACTGTAGATAACAACAACAACAACAAAATCAAAAAGCAAGGATATAGCCAAAGGCAGGGACGTAAGTGCATGGCTGTGGGGCAGACCCACAATGTTTGTTATAAAAGACATCAAGAAAAGGGTACAGGATAGGTACAATGAAGTACAAATGGAGGCTGAAAAAAGCATTCACAAGTTCAAGGCTCATAGAGAAGGTTAAATCCTGAGGACACAGCAGACCATGGGAATCTATCAAGCAAAAGCAAAGTCTAGAAATGAGCATGGTGGTATATGCCTATCAGCCTACTACTCAGGCAGCTGAGTCTGGAGCAGTCTCTAAATCTGAGGTCAGACTGAACTATATAGCAAATATCATGCCAGCCATGGCTGTGTAGCAAAACTGTCTCAAAAATAAGCAAAAAGCAACAACAATAAAAACCGCAAACCAAACAAATAATCCCCCAATAAGAAAAATAGAGAGCGAATATGAGCATAAGAATGTATCCCGCTGTGAATTATAGGAACTCAACTTCACCTGGGGTACTGTTCAAGAAGAGAAAAACAAAAAACCAACAAAAACTAATGAACACGAGAGAATGAGTTATTTGGCTGTCAGGGGGTTACCATCTTCTGCTGAGCACCTACCTCTCCAAGATCCTTCATCCTTGGTGACTTTACCACCTCTGTGGGTTCCCTCCCTCATTTCCCACATGACAGGACAAAATCAGAAAGGCTGGCTTAGCCCGCCACAGCTCCTACAACCCAGGGACAACCTTTTTCACTGTGTGGGCGGGCGCTAAGATACCACTAACATCTTTGCAGCCCAGACAGTCACAACCTTGAACTGTGGGACAGTTCCTCCAGAGACAGACAGAACATCCACACAGAAGGAACAACTGATTCAAAATCAGAACCGAGATGGACAAATGGCTCTGTGGTTGAGAGCACTGGGTGCTCCTGTAGAAGAGCCAGGTCCAATTCCCAGCACCCACAATGCGGCTCGTAACTCTAAGTCCAGTCCTAGGGTTCTAACGCCCTCTTCTGGTCTCCACAGGCACTGCACATACGTGGTGTGCATACCTGAAGGCAAAACACTCACATATAAAATAAGTCAATGTTTGAAAAAAAATATCGGGGTGGGGGGGCTGGAGAGATGGCTCAGTGGTTAAGAGCACTTGTGGCTCTAACAGAAGATCCAGGCTTGGGTCCCAGCATCCCAAATGTCTGTAATTCCAGCCGCAGGAGAGCCCACACCACTCACACGCACATCTGCATGCATACATACACAGAAATAAAAACTAAATATTAAAAAAAAAAAAAACAAACAGAACCACAGAGGCCACTGACCCCACTCCCTCTGAGACCCTGGGGCCAGAGCTGTGAGCTGCAGAAAAGGACTGTGGGAAACAAGGTCCACTCCCTCCCTCCACCTGTCCTTCATGTTTCTTTTACTTGTAAAAACACAGGTAGCCTAGTTGCTAAACATATTCCAGTTTTCGTATTTCAATGTACTGAATTTTTGGATTACAGCATGTACTATGACACCTAGCCCTCTTGCCTGGTCTTTTCAGAAACTGTTCCTTTTGAAAGGAAATCTTAGGGTACTGAAATACAAAACCTATTTACATGATAGAAGGCAAAAACTCCAGTGTATTGTATAAACACCTTTACTCTTGGAAACATACACTGAGACACAGAAAAGGCTGGGGGCCGAGCACCATTCTGTCACTAAAAATCCCCTTCAGAAAGGGAGGAGGAGGGAGGAGGGAAGGGGGAGGAGGGGGGGGAGGGAGGAAGAGGAAGGAGGGAGGAGGGGGAGAAACAACAGCTGTGGCAGAAACAGAAGCAGAAGCTTCTGGTCCTGGTGGCTCTAGGCCTCTAATTCTAGCACTTGAGAAACAGTAGCAGAAAAATCAGTTCATGGTCATCCTCAGAGAGATCTCAGCCTGTGTCAGATGAGATTTTCTCACAAAAAGTAAAACAGGGGCTTAGAGCTGGGCTAATAGTTCAGCGCATTTGCAGAGGACCTGAGTTCAGTCGCCAGCACCCCAGTCACGAGCCTCATGGCCCCCTTACCTCTCGTTCCAGAGTATCTGATGCCCTCTCTTCCGCCTACATACATGTCAAATATACAAACTCGTGCAGGCACACATGTATGAGGACTTTTTTTTAAAAAAAAAATCTGTTTAAAAGTTTTGTTTTTAAAATAGTTTTGGTTTATATTATTTGACTGAAAGCTCACCTATGTTAAGAGATGGATAAATTTCTCTGCTTTCCGAGGCTGAAGAATATTTCATTGTTTTACTGTCAATGGTCATCTAAGCTTTTATTTCCCTCTGAGCTATTGTGCAATAGTCAGATTTTTAAGGAATTACCAGTTTCATTAGCTAATAAGTGGATCTTTGTTTAAATTTTTTAAGATTTATATTATACTTATGAATATTTGCCTGCATATGTCATATGAACCACATGTGTACACTGCCTGCAGAGGCCTGAAGAGGGTGTCAGGTGCCCTGGAATTTGAGAGCTATGAACCACGTTGGGCATCTTTTCTGTGTTTGTGGATTATCTTTGTCTTCTAGGAGATCCTTTTTCTAATCTTTGGTCTCCCTTTCATTTCTAACCCAGGACCTCTTATACATGGGGTAAGAACCCTACCCCAGAGCCTTACCAGCCCTCTAGGAGCCACTTTTAAATCCCAGCTACCTTTCCTGGGTATAGTCATCCAAATGGTCTTCAGCCACTGTGAGGCTTGGGGTGCCAAAACCTTACTCTTCACTATGGCAAAACCCATCAAGGACACCCTTTGTAATTCGGACATCAGTTGCCTTGACAAGGCCTCCCTTTCCCTACCCTGAGATCATAAAGTTATCATTCTCTTGTTATGACTTCAAAAAAGTAACCAACTTTCATTTTTCCCATTTAAACCTTTGAATTTCTTGAAATACACTTCTGTGCACAGCTTAAGATGGACAGTTTCTTCTCCCACAAATCACTGATCAACGGAAACTGGCACAGAGCCAACCAAGGACTCTTGAACTGTTTAGGAGCAAGTAATGGGCTCCAGAGGACATTGGTGACATCCTCAGGCAGTGTCACCACAGACATGAGAAGACCACCCCACCAGGACAGGACTCATCACTGTCAATGGAAAGGCATTGCCTTGCACCTGTGTTTAGAAAGGGTCTGGCTTCTGCACTGAATTACCATGTTGGACAAATACGTCAGATACTCCATTTAAGATTGACTCTGTATGTTTCACTCTCAAATCCTTCCAAGACAGGGAAAAACTCCAAAGGCACTGTTGCCATAGTCTGAGTCTCCCACAAGAGGGCAGCTGTGGGTATACAGAGGCTCTCCAGCTAGCATTAAGAAACACTCAGGCAGCTGGCTGGTAGCAGCATTGCCTTCATTGGTTCACAACAGACTCTGGAGTTTGTATCATCACCGCTCATCCTTTTACTGAGAAACAGTTTCCCAAATGAACTAACTCTGAGGGGCTTAGAGGCAGGTGTACCGGACAATCCAGGTCGCAGGAATCAGGCTACAGGGAAATGCTTTCATTCCTACTAAAACATGTCAGGCCTAGAGAAATGCGTCCTTATAATGCTCAGTACAGATGTGACAATGTGGTAGAGTCAAGAGAGGATGGTGAGACACACCACTGAGGTTGCCCCCAGGGCACAGTGGCATTCCCTGGGTAAAACCCTCAGGGAAGAGGCTTGGCTTGCTGTAAGCCCAGCTCCACCCCCCTGTACCTCCTGGCCTCTGGCTGGCTGCAGCCTTGGAGCTCCCAAAGAACCCACAGCCAGACAGACCTTCAAAGACACTCCTAGGCCCCAAGCATTTCTCAACTTCTCTCATAAGGGCTCAGACTCTAGCCTGCACTTTGTCATCAACAGCCTCAGAGAAATTAGGGAGAACTGTAGTCATGTGAATTGCCAAGACTGGAAAAGATGCTATCTGACAGTCTAGAATGTTTCCTGTTCATCATTAAAGATTATGTTCTTTGCGGAGGGTTTTACACACACACACACACACACACACACACACACACACACACACACATGGGGGGGTGTGTGGAGACAGACTTCTGTTGCTGTGATTAAAAAAACACCCTGGTCAAAAGCAACTTAGAAAAGCAAAGGGTGCATGTGGTTCACAATTCCAGGTTGGGTTGCAGTCCACTATAAAGGTGAAGTCAAGTACCATGGCCACAGTCAAGAACAGAGGGAGAGTAAACACACATGGAGTTTGTTTGCTTGATCTCAGCTACTTTTCTTCACTCTAACTTATTTCAGGGCCCAGTCTAGGGAATGGCACACTCCATAGCAGGCTGGGTGTGGTGGTTTGAATAGGAATGCCCCCACAATGGGCTCATAAATTTGAATGCTTGGTCATTAGGGAGTGGTAATATTTGAGAAGAATTAGCCTTGTTGGAATAGGTGTGGCCTTGTTGGAGGAAGTATGTCACTGGGGGCAGACTTTGAGGTTTCAAAAGCCCAAGCCAGTCCCAGTAGCTCTCTATCTCTTCCTGCTCCCTGTGGATCTGACTGTAGAACACTCTAGTTCTCCAACAAACATGTCTGCCTGTGCTTCTCACCATGACAATGGACCTGTAAACCAGCCCCAATTAGATGCTTTCCTTTTAAGAGTTTCCATGATCAAGGTGTGTCTTCACAGCCATAGGGCACAGACTAAAACGCTGGGTCAATGAACCATCAAGGCACTCATCCACAGACATACCCACAGGCCAAATAATCCAGACAATCCTTCATTAGACTTCCTTTCCAGGTAATTGTAGGTTGTGTCAAGTTTAGAGTTAAAACCAAGCAACACATAGGAACACAGAGTTGTCACATGCTCAGCTTCCCAGCTGGACTAATGGAAGAGGGAAATATCTGTGATACCTTAGGGAAAACGTCACCTTTCACGGTTCAAAAGAGGACAATTTAAAACTAGACACAGAGCACGGAGAGAAGAAGCTCAAATGATCTAGTTCGATTGATGAAAGAAACATATGTTGCCTTGGACATAGAAATTTTATTTATAACAATCAAAATGTTAAAGGTGTGCACAAAAGGCTAGCAGATGGGTGTGTATAGAGACATGAGCTGTGATGACCTGACCTGAGTTCAATCCCGGAAACCCACCTGGTAGAAGGAGAGAAGCAACCCCCAAAGCTGTGCTCTTGCTTTCACACATGGCCAGTGACACGTGAGCACACCTACCACCCCCAACCATTAAATAAATACATGTAATAAGAACAGTTTCATATATGCACAAAACGATGAGAGATACATTTGTGTCAGCTGAATATAACAAGGCAGGAGTTTTGACATTTAAAATAGCTAATATACAGAATGGGGTCAGACACCACTAACAACAAAATAGATTTCTGGATGTTCTAAGAAACAGACAATGTAAGGAGATCCATGATACATTCACTGAAGGTTTAAAAAAGAAAATCAAAGGCAAACTGAGGAAAGAAAGCTTTTCTTTTAAACATGACACAGGAAAAAAAGTCACAAGAATAAGGATAGGGTAGAAGAAGTTGGTCACTTCTACAAAGTAAGACAGAACTGAATTTGGGGTGACTTCATCACTGTTTTTATAATTTTCTTCTGTTTTTAACCAAAGACTGTGCATTAGTTTAAGACAGGAAAACTCGTACAAAACATCCTGTACTTCGTTTTCCCAACCTAGGAACTCTGCAGCAGGCCTGATACACCCCCAGAGGAATCCAACGTGACCTATTTCCCATCAAGGAAATGGAACAAGGGCCAGGCTTCAGGCCTCAGCCTCCTCCCCCACAGCTCACACACAGGACAGAGCACCTGTCTGCTGCTCTCAAGCGACAGGGGTGCCCAGACCCAGGGCCACCCCTCTCACTAGTAGCAGCCTCATTTCCTCGGAGATAAATCATGCAGAGGACTGGAAGGCCCCACAAATCCCTCCAGCAAACATTCAAGTCAAGCAGCACCATTTAGTCTGTAAGGGCCTCCTCAGGTTTACAAGGCGTGGGAGGAACTGGACAACAAAACTAGCCTTGTCCAGTGAGGCTGACCTTTGCCTTTTGGCCCAGTGGGGAGCAAGCCTGTGGCTGTCCCACATCATCCACACACACCCCCATTCCCTGCTGACAGCCTTCCCACCACCTGGGCAGTGTCTGTGAAGGCGAGGCCAGCTGAATAGAAGGAGAGGTCCAGCAGCTCATAGCCCCCACCACGTCTCCCTTGGGCAGCCTAACCTTCTCTCTTGGTAAGGTTCCAGGCTAGCATCTGTTGAAAACACAGCCTAACGAATCTGCACTGGGAGCATCCGTGACCAGGACCAAACGTAACATACTCACAAGGGCCATAGCTATCCCAAAAGAAAAGGAAGCATGCAATGCTATGGGAGTGGAGGGAGAAGGCCTTCCCATAGCCTGTGGGGTGAGTAGGGAAAGAAGGAGAGAAAATGGATGGGGATAATATGAATGAATGTGTGTGAAGATTGTAGATCTTCAACAGAATGGAAGACAGAAAGGCAGGAAACTTTATGCCCCCCCTCCAGAAGGAGATATCATCATCAATTTTGACAAAGGATCTCATTACATTGCTCAGGCTGGCCTAGAGCTCATAATCCTCTTGCCTCAGCCTCCAAATGCTGAGATTATAGTCATGGGCCACCATGACCAGTAAAGTTTTTTAAATAAAATTTGCCAAATGGTTTTAAGCTTTGTCTATATGTATTACTTTCATGTTTAATAACAGGGAAGGGTTGTTCTTTTTAGTTACCCAGGTTGTTTCTACTTCTGGGTTGTTCTGAGCAATTATAATCCTATGTCTTCTAGTTTTGTGTGAATATCTATTTTCAGTTCTGGAATGGCTGGCTCACCTGGTCATGGCTTCTCACAGAGTTACACCATTTAACACTCCCAGCAACATTTGAGGGTTCTCATTTTTCCTCACTCTCTATGAAGCTACCTATAACAAATTTGAGTGAACAAATTTGGAATAAAAGCAGTTTTGATTGATTTTGTTTTCGTTTTAGCGACACACTCAGCACAGACCTGGCATCATTCCATACCACCACAGTTATGAGACCCAGTGGGCTGCACCAAGGCAGCCCCATTCTCAACCTTAGCATGGCTATGGGGCTTCCGCTGGACTGAGGAACAGCCGTAAACTCATTTGGCAGAGGGCTTATCTAGCATTCATAAGGCTCTGGGTTTGATTCCCAACTCTGGGCCACGCACTAATGGTGAATGTCTGTGTAACCTTAGCACTCAGGAGGTAGATGCAGAAGGAACAAAAAAGTTCAACATCATCATCAAATACACAGCAAATTCAACACCACACTTGGATATATGACATTCTATCTCAAACACATACACACACACACACACACACACACACACACACACACACACACACACACACACACACACACACTACTGAATCAAAGAAGGGCCAGGAAAAAGTCTGTCTATTGCAGCACCTTTTCTGCTGCAGGGTCGGTAGTGTGTGTCCAGTCTGTCCCTTCCTGTGACTCCCACCCCCCAGCTTTGTCTTCTAGGCTCTTAGACTCAGCCAAGCTCTGCTACCTTGGCCTGCACTTATTTCCCCTTCCAGGAACTTTATCCATCCCAAGACTCACTGATCCCACAAGTAAGTTACAACCTCTGCACAACTAAGCTGGACCACACAAGACCAAGTCCCCAATGGGGAGGGCTTGTAACAAAGCCTCCTGACAGGTTCAAATCCACCTCATAATTCCCTGTGCTGAGCCTACGCTGGGTTCCCCACAGAATAACTGAATTGAAAATTAACCCATGGAAGCACATTTCAATAGGATACAGTGGGTAATGGAAGAGTCTGGAAATGGCCTCAGGATCAGTCGATAGGAGCCCAGTTTCCCCAAAACCCAACATTTCCTATAAAGGGGAATTTGTCCTAAGAGAGAGTAATACACATGATCCATTCAGCAACAAGACGCTCTGTGTAAGATGATGCATCGGATGTGAACAGCTCTCTAGACACACAGACAAACCTGACACAGGCTGGGAGTTACCTCTGTGCTGTGAAAAGAAACAAACTTTCTTTTTGTTTATAAAACATCTCTATAGTTTCTCTCCTTTGCTATTTCATACAAAACACAACTTCACAAAAATAAAAATAAAAAAAATTATAGAAACAAAAACAAAGCCATGTTCCTCCTATTTCTGACCACCTGAATCTTGCAGCATTCAGTGAGGCAGAAGCGGACAGAAGGCTGCAATTGAGAGCACAGAGGAAGCCTCACGCCTGCTGGGGCTGAGAACTGTCAGGCAGGGGCATGAGGACCCAGAAAGAGCAAAAAGGGCAGGGTGTGGGGAGGGTGGCTACAGAGGGAGTCGTTGGGAGTTGGGGACCCAGGGGAACTGATGCACCAAGGTGGTATAATCCTGTCCTCCGAGCATCCAGGAAGCTAATGGAAGAGAAGAGCAACCAGAACTGGGCTCCAGACAACTAATCCCTGCCATTCTTAAAGGGGCGTTCCGAAGCCGAAAGGAGGGAGGCAGAATGATGTGGGCTGAGAGCAGAAGCCCTCACCATGCACACCAAGACAGAGATGCAGCTGTGGATGAGGAGGCTCTGATCGGGTCTGAGGTAAGCATGAGCCAATGGGAAGTGTCATGAAGTAATATGTGAAAACATCGCCTTTCTTGGATTAATTTATTTATTTTATATGTATGAGTGTTTCACCTGCCTGTAAATCTGTGCACACTTGTGTGGCTGTGCTGTGCTGCCCAGCCTGGTAATTTCCTGCTTAGCTTTGAGGGTCACAGGCTTCAATCAATCTCAACCTCTGTCTGTTTCTCTCTTCCCCATTCTCTCTCTCTCTCTCTCTCTCTCTCTCTCTCTCTCTCTCTCTCTCTCTCTCTCTGTGTGTGTGTGTGTGTGTACCGCCCAGTGTATTTGTCAGTACTCAGATATTGCTATAAAGTCTGGGAAGGATGCTATCCCAATACTCATACACACACTTAGCACTCAAATATTGCTTTGTTTGGGAGTGTTTCTCATTGACTACAGCACAGGTGAACCTGGATCTCACTGTGCAAACCAGGATAGCCTTCCACCTCAGCTGGGATTACAAAGATAAGACATCATAGCTGACAGATTTTCCCTCATGATACTTTTAAATAATACTCCACCATCAAAAGAAATGAAGAAAAAATAAATGGCTGGTAATAAAGGCTAGAGAAAATTTTAAAATGAACCCGGGTGGCTGATGAGCCAGAGACCAATGTGACAAAAGAATATAGGAGAAGTCATGTCAAAAGGAAAAAGTAAGTTTGAGAAACCAGCACTGGCCAGAATGGGCTACATGCAACACAAAGTAAGACAGTGAAGGGGGAGGGGAGAAAGGGTGACCAGAAGCCAGGTAACTACAGTGCGGAAGCCTGCAAACAGCAGCTTTGGAGTGACCCAGAACAGCCCCAGAAAAGGACCACAACCTCGCCACAAATCAATCGATGAGATGTAAGGCTTTTCTCATAGCCCCATCAAAGAAGTGCAGACTAAATCAAACCATGAAGATCAGACAGACCTGAGCCTAGGGCTGTCCCATAAAACAGCTGGACTGTAACCTTCAACACGATCAAGGTCATGAAAGTCAAGGAAGGCCTTAAGTACTGAGGAGAACAGCCAGATAAAGATGACTGAAGACCGTATAGTACTTCCTTCTGAACTGGGTCCCTTACTAAGTAAGAAAACACATCCTTAAGAGGACCAGAGAGCTGAGGTGGGGGATTGGGAGACAAGAAATGGTGAGTGAGTGGAGCAGGAGATGATCAGAGTGTGTTATTTGTATTGACAAACCCAGCAAAAGGAACTATCAACATGCTGTACAATAAATGTGCTTTGAAAAGACTCTTGTTGCTGGCAGAGAGGTGAGATCTGATGGTGATGATATGCTGATACTGACATAAAGTATAATATCCTTGTTTATAAGAAATACACACTGGTTTATTTGAGGTAAGAGGCATCAATCACACTGGTAAATACAATTTTGGGTGTGGGCCCTGGCCTGGGGTTCACTCTAGCAGACTGTAAAAATTCTACAAATTTATATGAGTTTCATAATATTTTTAAGAATTGTAAGTGAGCGTCATCTAGCAATGAGGATATTTGCTAGATGAGTAGGTGAGTTTAGACTAAGCATACCAGCTCTTTCAGGAGAACCCCGAGACTCTGCTATCTATCACTAGGCACTAAAACTGCTATGAGAGAAATATTTCTCCTGAAGTCTCAGATCTACCATCCTCTGCACTCACCCTGTCAAAAGCCTGTCCACATTCCTGGCCATCCAGTCAGCTCCAGACTGGAAGCTCCAGGGTGGAAGAACTGTCCAGCACCACCCACAGAAAACAGGGCTGACAGGCTGCTGCTCAGGCTTCTGTCACTGTGAACCAACAGCTGGGCAAAGGAAGAGAACACACTGGGATGCAGGAAGAAAGGAGAAGGTCACATGCCACCCAAAAACATGACAAGGAGAAACACTCATTTGGCATTTGCATGGAGGATTTCCTCTTGGCAACTTGCTTTCTACCTGTGATGTCACATGATTCCTGCAAACCAAATGAACCACACATACCCCAATGCCCTGCTATACCCCAAGTTGCATGCCTCAGAGTGCACCTAGTTGAAAGCACCTGAAATGTTAATGACAGGCAATTGTGTGATTGTATGAGTAGTAGTCTTCCTCACAGGAGACAGGTTCTAGCAGAGTAAGACAGTTTGTTTGCCAATATTCAGGTTTCTCAAAAGGAACAGACTTCCCAGAAATGCTTGTTAATGGTGGAAAGTATATGTATGGCTGGATGGGTGAATGAATGAATGGAGGGAGGGAGGGACAGGTAAGTAAGTACACAGATGGGCAGGGAGGTGGCGGAGTTTGGCCTGCCCCTGGCTCTGTAGTCTTACCTGCTGCTGCTGGGCCCGCAGGTCACCTATCTCCTTCTGGTCCTCCTCCCTGAGACGCTTCATGTCCTCCCAGGATTGCTGCAGAAGATTTCGTTCACGAAGCAGCTTCCCATTCTCCCGCCTCAGCATGTCCACGTCATCCTTCAGCTGAGTCTGCTCACTCAGGAGCCGGCTGTGGAGGGTGCTGAAACCCCACAGACACATTTAGTCCTGACCAATCTCTCCTCCACTCTCCCTCTCCAGGAACCACTAGCCCAAGGTCCCCCAAAGAGATCAAGAAAATGTCCATGGGAGTTAGGCCAGCAGCACACAGAGGGAGGCCAAAGAACAAATAAACTCCAAGAGACTCACCCCAACCTACGCCTATGTGTCCTGGAACCTACAGCAACATAGCAGGTAGAGGGCAAATACCCTCTGAGGGAGGTCAGGAGCCCCGAGGAGGAGAGGGCAAGCAATCTGCTTGTCCATGAGAATAGGCTGTAGTAAAGCCCCCAGCCAGAGTTCCGCAGGGTTTGGGCTGCCTGATCCCACCTTGTGTTTTAAATCATCTTTTTTTATTCTACCAGCTTCTAAGGCTGACAAGAATGCTGGGAGGGGCTAACAGTTTCTTTCATACTTAGCAAAACTGAGTCCAAGAGGCAGGCTGTTTGCTAAAACCAGAGCCCCAGACTCTGTCCAAAAACTGAGAAGAGCAAAAGGTGGTTACTCCACAAGTCCTGGGGCCCCTCCCAGCACAACACTCACTGATAGAAGTCTGTCTCCTTGGCCACCTCCTCGCACCTCTTCAAGGCGTTGGTGTGCTGGTTCTGTAAACTCTGCAGGTCCGACATGGCCCGCACACACTGGATCTTTAGCCTCTCATAATCAGGATTCAGCCTGTGGTAGGGCCTGGCCCCAGGAGCAAAGAACCCCATAAACACAGGCCTCAAGGAGCACATGAATTCAGGCTGTGTCCTAGACTATCCCAGCCCATGAATGTCATGTTCTAGCTCCTATGCACTGTGGCCTCCTGATGCTTCCTAAACCTGCTTCAGGCAACAGAGTTAGGGTGTCCAAATGGAAGGATCTCTGACTTCATGTGTTCTTTCAGTGGGCCTGGGGGAGCAGATTAGCTCTCTAAAAAATTCCCAAAAGACTATGCACAAGTCTAGGCTCACCAAAAACTGTGATATTTCTCCTGTCTTCAGAACAGGGATTCTCAATTCTTGGGATGCCTATTACTACATGGCTGTCAAGAGCACATAATCAGTATTTCCAAGCAGGAGACTCAACATCAGGATGGCTTTATAAACGTCATTGTGGATTCCAATGTGATGCCAAGGTGAGCACACAGGCCAGGAGCAGAGCTGCTTAAGGCGGGGCTCCAAGGTCTCAGCACCAGTATCACATGAAAACTGAGAAAGACAGGCAAATCCTCAGGTCCCACCACAGAAACCCAACCCCCAGGATCAGGTGGGGGGGGCACTTTCATAGGCTCTCTGGGTGATGCTGGTGCATGGTACCCTACAGTGGACTGAACAAATGCCTTTGCAAAGAGAACAGATACTAAATCCCCCTCAAATGTTCTTCAAAACAAAATATGCGAGATAAAATCTACTTTTATAAGATATGCCTATTTGACAAGAATAGTGAATGAGTTTACAAGCCACAGGAAGCTCCAGTCAGCAATGCAGCAGGCTGCGGTCATCGTGGAGATAGTATATGTGTGAACATGCCCATGAGCACATAGCACATACATAAGCAAATACGGCCCAGCAGTGGGATGCAGCAGAATGAGGATACAGGGCAAAGCTTATTGTCACAGCGCTGATAGCACAGGACCAGACCGCAGCAGTTAAGATCCTCATGTCTTCCATCACCCACTAACAAGCACCCAGTGACCAGACTCCTCCAACTGCTGCCAGAAGCACCTACCACACAATCACCTGTGAGGAAAGTGTCAATATCAAGGGGCTAGCCCAGACTCCCACCACAGCTGGTCTTATCACAGAAGCTATCAACTCCCAGGCTTTCTCAAATGTTTGATGGGAACACACATATGCCCACCTCAATCCCTAACTGGTATGACGTCGGTCACAAGCTCTTATTTTCACTTGGAGAAAGCATAAGATACACAGGGAAAGAGACAGAGACAGAGACAAAACCTTGCCCCAACCTGGGCTCTAGCTTCTGCAACTTACTAGCATCCAAGGGCACCAGGTTTGGATAAGGGGACACCTTAGAGGTAACACTGGGGACTTGGGACAATGACTACCTCTTGTCAAAGGTGGCTCCATGGGTGGCAAAGGCCAGTCGCTTGCGTAGCTCATTCCTCTCGCGGGTCATCAGCCGTAGCTGAATGGATAGGTTCTCCACCTTGTCATTGACCTGCTGCTCAGTGAGGAGGGGTGTTGGGGATGGCGCCTTTCCGGTAGTCCCTGTGGGTAGGTAAGCACAAGAGAACATGCACTCAGGTGTATTCTCAAGGTGCCAGCACTGTTCTGATGTCACATCATGGCTTGTTTGGCTATCCACAAGGCAGCAATGAGCCCTAGGTATAGTGGGATATTCTGGTAATGTAAATATTTGTCCCGCCTATGGGTTTAATAAAAGCTGATTGGCCAAAAGGCAGACGGGAGGCAGGACTACCAGGCTAAGAAAACTCTGAGTACAGGAAGAACAGAGACAAATGCCAGTGAGCCGCCACAGACACAGAGGAAAGAAGCTAAAATGCTGAACAAGATGGGTTAGATTGGGAGCAAGCGCTAGCAAGTTATATGCCTGGGCCTTAGGTCAATCAGCGTAAAAATGATATAAGCCTGTATGTGATTATTTGAGGCAAAGCAGGGCTGAGAGTGAGACCAAACCTCTGGGCTAGACCAGAAAGTCTAGACCGGAAACCTTTAACAACACCTAGGCCTTCCCATTACCCACTGCAAGGCACCAAATGAGACCAGGCCCTGGCAGCTGATGCAGGAACATCCACTCCTCCAAAGTAGGTCCTATCTCAGTCTTTTTCCACAAATGAAGTTGACACTAGGGACTAAACTACTAGGTATTGGCCGAGGGCCCTGAGCATACCCACTCTCTCCCCACTCTGAATTTCACATCTCTAGAATGGAACTGTTTGGGGACCACTAGTCTTTGCCTGCTCTGGACATCTGGACATGTTCACTATTACCCAGTCTTGGACATAGCATATGGCAGAATAGGTGGGGGAGACTACCCTGGGTCCCAAGCAGAGGCCTGAAAAGGAAGACACGCTTGGATCAAAGTGAATACTCCAAGAAGCAGAGTCATTGCCCCAAGACTGGGACTTAAAAGCCCTATGTCCCAAACCTCCCTCACTATGGCTAGACAAACTACTCCATTCCTACTACTGATCCACTGCCTCTAGACCTGCCCAAGACAGACCAAGCCAGGCAAGCAAGCTTGGAGAATGCTGACAGTTCAGAGTCATGTGATGCAACTAAATCCTGAGGCATCCATGCTTAATCCACACTATTAAACATCTGTCCCCAGGACCAAAAGTTTACTAGTTCCTCACATTTTAATGAAAGGCAACAGACACTGCTTCTCTGACTAGATGCAAATGTATCCCTAAGAATCCAAAGACAAAGTACTAAGAATTAAACCATGGCCCTTTTATAGTTAGCCCTATCAGTATGTCCACATGACAGCTCACCTAACCCTTGAAGATCTGGGGTGGGGTCAGAGGAGCTCACAGCATCCATCTCATTTTGGAGATGTCATCAGAGAGGCTGACTCATCCCTGAGGCACAGTTGTCTCCTCAGTGGACCCTGGCATGCAAAAAGTATGGCATTCACCTTCTATCTGTAAGACCCCACCTAAACTTTTCTGATCCTTGTTACCTGATTGTTCATACAAACCAAATGTCAATTAAATAAAAGGTGAGCCTTGTACCTTCCAGGGACCCCAGGGGGATGAGAAGTTCCACCTAGTTGGAGGGAACTGAATTTGTCATGGTATAAGGTAGAAGCCTCAAAGTCTCACCCCAGCATTTGTCAGTGTGCCATGTACAAGTAACAGGTCCCTGAATCTAATACTCCTAAAATATATTCATCCTGATTGATTATGAACTTGACTGGATCTGGAATAAACTAAAAGACATACCTCTAGATGGGTCTGGAAGATCATTTCTAGGAAGGATTGGCTGAGCAGAGAAGACCTGCACCACCTTGGTAGACTGTAGCTCAGAATAAAGGGGTGGGGGAGGGGAAGGACAGAACTGCTGTGGCCTGTGGTCCTTGCTTCTTGTTGGTACTATCATCCTTAGCTGACATCATGTTGGCTTGACAACAAGAACTAAAGGCCAATGGCTATCCAGGAATTCCCCAGGCCTTCAGCTAGAGTTCTTTGTGAATAGAGCATCATCTGGTCTCAGGGACTAGGTGGGGGGACCTGAGCCAGCTGACCACCAAGACACAACAGTGAGTGCGGACATCTAAGGTATGCAGCCAAGGTGTTCACTTCTATACCAAGCCCCCAACCTCAGACTGCCCACCAGGATTATATTAGCATTAGTCCTGAGCAACTGACACCCACAAAACCAGACAGTAATGTTTTTGTTTTGTTTTTTTTTTTTAAACTTTATTTATTTATCTGCCTTGGTGTTTGCCTGGAACTGGAACTATAGACAGTTGTTAGCTGCCATGTGGGTGCTGGGAATCGAACCCGGGTCCTCTGGAAGAGCAGACGGTGCTCTTAACCACTGAACCATCTCTCCAGCCCCACCAGACAGTAATGTACGAGCCTCCACCCCTAGCCTCAGACTCAGCTCTGACCTGAGTGAGATCCAGGCCTCAACTACTGTAGTTCCCAGTGGGACTGGATTAATCTCTACATTCCTCTCCATCCCTACCATCCTTCCCACCAACCCCAGCAAACAAATAAGCACACAGGGAACATAGCAAGGTGAGGTTGGCCAGGCCTGAGACCCCAGGAGTAGCAGAGTAGCGGCCTCTCTAACTTAGCTCTGATGACCACAGCAATTCCTAACAGAACCCTCAAGACCAATTCCAAGTTGTGATTGGCCAGGAAGTTCTAAACCAAACCAAAGGGTGTGGAAAACCCTCTCTATCACTGTGGTGATATGTTACATATTTAATAAAACCTGGAATATTAAGAGATCAACCCACAGTCAAAAACTAGGCAAAGGTAGATCTAAAGGAAGTTCTTGATCTCTGAGTACAAGGCCAAACAGCTGGGCTTCAATGGCACACACCTTTAATCCCAGCACAGGGAAAGCTTGGAGTGGTGACCTATGCCTTTATTCCCATAACTCCAGAGACAATGATCTTTCTGTGTTTCTGTGAGTTTAAAGCTGACTACCAAATAGAGGAGCTCACACCTTTCATCCTAACCTGGGTGGGATACAGCTCGGTGAAGAGGGTATTTAACGCAGGCTTAGGAAAACAGCAGCAATTAGAAGTGACCAGGAGCAAGGCTGAGGAAGCTGGAAGACAGCTGAGTGAGATTTGACTGTGGTGTTTCCTCTCTTTGATATTTCAGCCTTTCCCCGATATTTGGCTCTGAGTCTCTTTCATTCCAATCAGAATTTGTGCTACATATCACTATCAAGTGAAAACAGTTTAGGGAAGATGACTCAGTCAGTACACTAGTGCCTTAATAAACATGAGGACCTAAGTTTGAATCCCCATAAGCCATGTAAAACTGCCGACCACACATCTGCTAGTAATACCAGTGCTGAGGAGGCTGAGACAGGTGGATTCCAGGGGCTAGCTGCCCAGATGGTCTAGACTAACTGGCAAGCTACAGGCCAATGAGAACTTGCCTCAAATCACACCAAAGGTTATCCTCTGGCTTCTATGCGCATGCCCATAAAGCCACACACATGCATATAAGCATAAATATACAGTTTTTATTTGTTTTTTTAAAAATCTTGTTTATATGCTTTCCAGGGTTGGAGAATGTACTGAAGATGATGCAACCCTACAGCACAATGGTCACACACAGTCCTCCAAACCTACAAACCAGATTATTCTCCAATAAGCATATGTTTGCTCCAGTAACTAGAGGAGCATCAGCCCAAGCCCAGGGCTTTGACCACAATAGCCACATGCTAGGGCTGGCTGTGTGAGAGACAGAATGGCAGTAGCAAGGGACAAAGGGGAACCCGTACTCCATTCTGAAAATTCCCAGTCCCTCTGCCCCCTAGGACCAGTGAACAGCCAGGCAAGGGGGTAGAAGACCAGCTGTGAGCTCTTTGCCTCTGGCTCCTTCATCCCTCATCTCCACACTCCAGGTGACCCTGGGGCTTCCTCATACTTATTCACTGCAGGCTGTATGTTTGACTTCAAATTCCTTGAGCCTGTAATGTCAGAGGCCAAGTAGAAAACTAGCATTAGCCAAAAGCAATCAGGTGCGGGGGACACCAGGTATCCTTCCCAAATGTTCTAGGCCCTGACTGGTGACCATGAAAAGACAGAACATGGTCACCAGGCTCACCAAGCCAGCCTTATAGACAGTCCCCAACCAAAGCTGGAAGGAAGGACCTGGTCCTTCTCCTGGGAAACTGGTTCTTGAGAATGTACTGGAGAATGCACACCACCCATAGCGGCTGACACAGAAGCCGAAGGAGACACAACTAGCAGACCCACGTACCAGCAAGCAAGCGCGTGTGCGCGCACACACACACACACACACACACACACACACACACACACATCTCCTAGTGGTTCTGCTGTTAAGTTTTAACATGAGACACTTGCTACATACACCTAAAGGAATTCCCTGTGGGTAAAATGCAGGTGCCTTCCTGCTGGCCTCTTTCCTGAAGTAAGTAGTCCCCAGAATAGCTTTGCCACTTCCTGACTCCCTGGCCAAACAAAGGAATGCTCCAGAATCCTCCATATAGGACCTGCTTTTTAGAAACCAAAGCAAGCAAGGAAGACCAGGCTCAAGCCCCCGCCCCACCACCTCCTTCAAGAATCTCCTCATCCCTGCTCAGGACTCACTATGCCTTTGCCTTACTTGCTGTATTCGACTGACTAAGGCTAGCTTCCCTCCACCTCTTTCTGGTCTGTGTTCTCATCCTCTCTGTGTAGTAGCAAGTGTGGCCTTGCAAGTGCACTCCCAAGTGACCCCTATAGTCATTTCCTGTAAGAGGAAAAGGTGCTTCCACAAGACTGGCATCATAAATGTCACAATGTCAAAGGCTTCCCCAGGATGTAAAACACTGTTCAGGGGCTGGGGATGTGGCTTGATGGAGAACTTGCCTGGCATGCACAAGGCCCTGGGTTCAATCCCAGCACTGCAGAAATCAGTGTCATAGTGCATACCTGTGATCCTAGCATTACAGGGAGGAGTGAGAAGAATCACAATTGCTTGACTATCCTATAATGAGCTCAAAGCCAGCCTGAGAACTGTATAGGGCCCTGTCTCAAAAGAAAAAAAATGTAAATAATAATAATAATAATAATAACATTAAAGGCTGTCCAGGGAAGAAACTGCTATACTCTTTGATTCCCTGCTGACTTGGATCCACCCACAACAGAAGCCAAGTTACCCTTTCCAGGAATCTTCCCAGGAACACAAGGAAATCCTCCAGCACCTCTCCTTCCCAAAAGCCTGAGATCCATCTCTCTGGCTCATGAGAAACCTCCCACCACCTCCGTCGGCAGGGAACTGAAGGTTTCCCAAGCACTGACTAGGAGTTTCTTCTCCTCTTAAGGCCTTCCTACGTACTCAAGATGAGAAATAAAAGACTACTGCAGAATTGGGTCAGGATGGACAGGGAGGAGAAACAGAGCAACCACAAGATCCTCAGCTCTGTTGCAATGAGGAAGGGACTCCTCAGGGAAGTACGTGCCAAGCTAATGAAAATTATCCTGCAGGAGGCCTCAACAGAAGGACACTGTAGCTACCAGGCTTTTGACAACAGAAGCTGATATAGTGAGCAAGCCTTCAGGCACCTAGAATACAAAAATACTCCCTGGCACACTATGGCAGCCCAATCCTGGATTTAGAAGTTGAGGCAGAATGACCGGCAAGTGATAGGCCAGTCTGGATTACATTGTGAGATTCTGTCCAAAAGAATACCAGACAAGACACAGGCTTAGTATGTTGCTCAGTTGGGAGAGTACTTGCCTAGCACATATGGAGCCCTGCATTTAGCCCCTATCACTAGCATAAACTAGATGTGTACACCTGTAACCAGCACTAATAACGTGGAGGAAAGAGGGTAAAGTGATCACGATTGCTTTTGTCTACACAGGGTGATAACAACCAGCCTGGAACACACCAGACACTTGCATTGGTTAGTTTTTACTGTCAACTTGACACAAACTGAAATCATCTGGGAAGAAAAAACCTCAGCTGAAGGCCTGTCTTGCTCAGATTGGCCTCTGTAGGGAAATCGATTATTGACTGATGTCGGAGGGCCCAGACCACTGTCGGCAGAACTACCCCTTAAGCAGATGGCCCTGAACTATATGAAGAAGCTAGCTGGAGCAAAGGGAAACAACCCACTATATGGTGTCCCTCCTGGTTGAGTTCCTGCCCTGACTTCCTTCAGTGGTGGACTGTTACCTGGAAGTGTGAGCCCAATAAAGCCTTTCCTCCCCAGGTTGCTTTTGGTGACAGTGTTGATCAGAGCAGCAGAAAGCAACCTAAGACAACACAGAAGCGGAATCAAAAGCCCCCTGCCTCTAGTCTTAACCTACCAAGGCCTCCTCTATTGATATAACTTGCTCTTCTCCACTGTTTTATATTGAGGAGATGAAGCAGGAAAGTGGACGTGATCTCGCTCCCTTGTTCTTACCTTTCCACAAAGAAAGACAAATAAAAGTGGGTATGCATCTGCCCTTAGAGGCACCTTTAGCCTGCTGTAACTATGACACACTCTGCCTCTCACTGGACAACACTGGGACACCAGGAACTGTCTAGTCATAAGGAAAACCTGCCTGGTCTCCTCAATGAACTAAATACAGCCTATCACAGACACTCCCCTTCCCACTCAAGCATGGGGGACTGTCTAACTCAGGTGGTGAGCTCTGCCCACCCAAGTATGATAGGCTAGCTACAGATGGTGAGCTCCACCCACCTAAGTATGGTGGGCTGTCTAACTACAGGTGGTGAACCCTAACGTAGTTTCCAATGGCCATATGCTCAGGAATCTGTACTCCTGATGAGTGTCCAAGCATGCTGACACAGGGTCCAGGCTTCTACCACAGGTGTAGGGACAGCCAGTGACTCCATTGCCCTCAATAAGAGAAGATTCTCTTTACCCAGGCCTCCAGGAAGGTGCCTTTGATCATAATAAGACATCACAAGTCCTTGCCTTCATCTGAACTGTCATCTGTGACATCCCAGATGGAAACCTCTAGCCATGGGTAGCTACAGAATCAACTGCATATGACTTGTGTAATTGAGGAATGAGAAATTTCACTTCATTTTAATGCATTTAAATGTGAATAGCCACTTTGTAGTAACTCCATATTGGCCCTCACAGCCCTGAGTGCTGTCTGTCTGGATACAACTGCTTTGTAGGCAGCTTGCCATATGCCTGAGGGGGCAGAGCCCATCCTCTTGCACCCAGTCTGATCATAGCCATGCCTATTACATGAGGTCACACATTTCCTTACTGGTTAAGGGAGTGGGCGTGGAACAGAAGAGAAAGAAAAGCAAATCTTGGTTCCTGTGAGCTTGAGAAGATTGATCACAGGAACACAACCAGCTCTTGCATGAAAGAACTGGACACAGCCAGTGCAGGCTCAGTTTGCAATACGACATACATCAAAGATTTGTTCTCAGCCTGCTTGTGACTCTCAAGAAGTATCTGGGAACACTGCTGACTGGCAGCACAGGGGATAATGTGCCTTCAAGTTAAGCTCACTGAGCTAGGCATGATGCCTATAATCCCTGTAGTCAGGAAGCAGAAGCAGAAAGACCAAGAATTTGTAGCTAGCCATGTTATAAAGAGAGAGACCTCACCAGAAAAATTCAAATCCCACCCTTCTGCTCTCACTCAAAATGCCAACATAAGCAATAAATGCTTCAAGAAGCAGAGCCTCTCTCTGGAGCCCCTGTGAGATCACATCCTTGGAAAAGCGACACTGCCAGTTCAGAGTGACAATGTGAATGTGTCTGCAATGTTCAATAGAGATGAGAAAGGCAGCAAGACACAGGAAACAGAAGCTTCACCTCACCCTATTTATTCTGATAACCCTGTTCCTCAGTCAATGAAACTGGAATGCAAGACTCTACAGCACATCCTTCCTGTGCTCTAGAGGCCATGAGAGTTAGGAGGCAAATGTGCTCTTTTCAGATGTTGAAGTCCTGATTCAGGAAAAGAAGGATGTGAACCTTATTTAGAAATTTAGAAACACAGTGTCTTATAGATGAGCAAGTAAGACCACAGTGGAACAAGACAAGCCTTGAACTTGGTATGATCAGTGTCCTTAGCACCCATATACACAGAGGGGGGGGTGGAGGATGATGGGGGAATTCATGAAGAGGTCTAACATTCGAACTGCTTTCCTAAACACTTGAGAGCACATGACCTTGCCAACTCTCTGATCTTGGACTTCTGACTCCCATAACTATGAGACACATTTCCATGGCTGAAGTCCCAGGCCGTGAGACTTCCTAAGGTGACCCAGAAACACACACCAAGTCTGTTCTTGCTTTGGATTACACTGACCTCCAATGCTCTAAGAGGTTTTCTTTTTTTTTTTAAAAACTTTATTTATTTGCCTTGGTGTTTGCCTGGAACTGGAACTACAGACAGTTGTCAGCTGCCATGTGGGTGCTGGGAATTGAACCCGGGTCCTCTGGAAGAGCAGACGGTGCTCTTAACCGCTGAGCCATCTCTCCAGCCCCCAGAGGTTTTCTTTAGTTTCCTACCCTGAGACGCAGCTGCCAAAGGACCATGCATGCACTACCTGCCCTATACACTACTTCATACCTAGTATGAAGAGTTCAGAAAGTGAATTGACAGGTGGGATGTCAGCCCAAGGTGGTTGGGGAAACTAAGTCATGCTTTGCCCCCTCAGTGGATATCAACGTTCCCACCTCTCTGTAGCAGGAATGCACAATGAATGGATCAAATAATCTCTGTGAGCTTTCAAGTGCAAAGAAGGAGTGCAACACAGGGCAAAGGCCACAAACAGAAGCTCAGGAAGGCTAGAAAATCATAGAGCCTTCATGCCTCCACGTGTCCTGAGAGCTGAGGCAGGGCTTATTCTCCTAGGCTCAGGGAAACATCCTTTTCAGGGTAGACTGGCTACTTTCCCAGAACAAAACACCACCCCTGTTGCAGAGGACAAACATGAGAGGCCAATCCAACAAGAATCTTAGTGGGGAGAGGCCAGACTCATGGAGTAAGTGAGTAGACAGACACTTCCCACACCCACCTCTCCAACACCAAAGCCAGGCTTACTGACAAGAGAAAATGAGAATTTCATCAACAGAGGACCTCACATATAACCAAAGGAGAGAACTGATGTCCAGGATCATGGAACTCCTCCCAGACTATCCCTGTTTAAGACCTAAGTCACCAGCCCACCCTCTGTCCCCAAGAAGGGAGAACTTACCCACGCTGCTGAGGGAGCTGCTGCTCTCTGAGTCTGAGGGCATGATGGACAGGACACTGTAGGTAGAGCCTGGGGACACAAAGGGAGACCAATAGATGATGCTCAAGTCTGGTCAATGAGAGAGGAAGTCCAGTCAGCCAGCTGCCTTCTGTCCCACCAGACTATCTGAGTTTCTATCCCCAGGATTCATTGTGGAAGGAGAGAGAGAGCTGAATCCACCAAGCTGTCCTCTGATCTACACACACATGCATGCACTCCTGCACTCACATGCACACGCAACAACAATAACAGTAAGTTAGTAAAAACATGCCCATAACGATGGCGCAGCAGGTAGGAGTGCTTGCCACCAATACTGACGACCCGAGTCTCTCCTCAGGTCCCACACAGTGAAAGGAAAAAAACTGCCCTCCCTACACACACTGAATAAATGCAATAGGATTTTTGATGATAATAATAATAAATCAAGTTATGAATAATTACAGAGCCACCAAAACAGTAAGTAGCATATTTTGTTTGTTGCCCACCCACCCCCCACCATGAGGAAGACAGGAGCACTGGGAGTAAGTCAGCACCTAATGTACTAATTTACAGGGTGCACACACCATCGGGGATTGGTTTTAAATATTTCCCAGTTCCAGGTGCAACCTGCTGACCTCAGGAACAACCTACAGACTGAGGCATTGGCTGAGTGCACTCGGCATACTTAGCAAATCACCTGGCCTGCTGAACCCTGGTTCCAGCCTGTGTGAGGAAGAGGTTTAGTCCCACGTAAGATCCTGTCCCTGTCCCCTTGCATCAGTGACATTTCACACTAAGGAGTAAAACACAAGTGTGTAAATTGCTTCCTAAGTCCAGAACTGATTCAAATTAAAGGGCAAGGCCAACCAATGTCACTGGGAGACTACACTGGGGGAGGAACGGCAGGGGTGGCAGGTTACCTAAAACAGGTATGAAGAAGAATGTTTTGTTCCCAGAACCAGGTGGCTGAGCACAGGTAGGGTTTTGCTGTAGGGGTTCTGAACAAGCCTTAGGGCTCTGACAATAGAAAGCTGCTAAAAATTACCCAGAGGCAGAGTCAGAGGGTTCTCTTCCCTTCTCCACCACTTTTCCTAGGACCCCAAGACCTACGTTATCATGGACAGGAAAAAGGAGAGAGACAGACAGACAGACAGACAGACAGAGACAGAGACAGACAGACAGACAGACAGACAGACAGACAGACAGACAGACAGATGCAGTGGCAGGAGAGCAGGAGCCAGAAGCATAAACTGGGAAGGGAGACTTAGAGCAGCAGGAAGCTTCATGGCATAGTGAGTAAACCTCCAAGAATAGAGAGTACCCCAGAGGAACAAAGAGCACCCCAGAGGACAGGGAAGACTGAGTAGGGGATGACCAGAGATATCGCATATACAGGCCTAAAAGAGAGTTAGCTGGTCTGTCCATCAGACATGAGGATGAAGAGGGTGGAAAACAGGACAACATACACTGGGGGTGGCAAGACAAGGCCAGAGGCCAGCAATGACCAGTGGTCTCATCACTGCATTTTCTTGGAATCAAAGGAGTCTGAGTGTTATGCAGGAAGGATTGGGTAGGTGTCTAGTCTTCCAAAAAATAAAAAAAGTACTAAGCTGAAATCTGTCCTCTGGTATCTCAACAACAGTTAATGATGCTGTCTTTAGAGGGAGAGGGACTCAGCACTTTCCTGGCATGACTGTCCCAGGGCCATTTCTACATCATTTGTAGGGCACTAGAATCAAAAATATTCCACCCATCCCTGAAATTCCAAGATCAGCTAAAAAGAAAGAAGCCATGTTTATGCCCACATATTTCAAGTCCCATCTACCCTAGTAACCCCTGGCCTAGAACTATGTAACTGAAGCTAACCTTGAACTTCCAATCCTTCTACCTCTGTCTCCCAAGTGTACCACCACACCCTGCTTATGCAGTGCTGGGGACTGAACCTAGAGTTTTGCATATCCTGGGCAACTGAGCTGCATTCCCAGCTCTATAATAGCCATGCATTTCACATCTGTGTACTTCTGCATCAAAAAAACGTACAATGCAAATTTTAGTTTCTTATATTTTTTAGTTAGCATATTAACTACACATATTTATAGTATACAATGTGATATTTCAACACACACATAGATATTTACATATTGATCATCAATAACTGGAGGTGATATCCATCACCTCTCACAGTTCTCATTTCTATTTTTCAATAACCACTCTCTTCTCCATCCCTCCCACAAGCCCTCCCATATCTTGCTCTCTTTCAAATTCAAGACCCTTTTTCTTTACTTGTTACATATGTGTGAGTGTGTTTTTGTGTATATATTGCACAAATATAACTTGCTCAGCCTGCACACTACTTATATACAAATTTTAACTCCTCACTTTTGCTGTATGGTACCCTTCATCCAGATAGCTGCAAAAACCAAGACTCTAACAACCATACTTCGCTTCTAAACTCAGGAGTCATCCTTTTAGATTTTGTCTGTTTTTTCTATGGGAACCAGAAAGGCTGGCCAGCCACTATATGGTGGGTTGTTTTGAAAAGATACCTACTTGGGAAAGCCAGCACAAATAAATGCTCCCAGTCATACCCCAGAAGTCTGTGCTCAACTCAATGCAGCTTGGCACTTCAGCGGGTGCTCCGTAGATGCCACTGCCAGAAGAATGCTTGCTTCTCTCTCTTCCTGGCATTTGTAGTGTCCCATCTTCCAGTAAAGCAGCACCCCCACACACACACACACACACCACCTCCTCCCCACAGCAAATTTCCACTGTTAATTACACTTGGCAGATAGATGCCCTTCTTTCTCCCTGCCTGGGGGAGTTAAATCTCCCACCTCTGCAACCAATACATTCTGCTTCTCTTCCCTGTCCCCAAAGCCCTGAATGGGCTATGTGGCCTGCTTAGGGCAGAGTGACATCTTTATCTGCATCTCTGGGCATCATCCTGGCCCTTCATCACAGGCAGCTGGCAGGGTGCCTTGCCCTGGCAAGGATCATGGGTGTGGGGAGTAACTGGTTAAGACTGAACAAGGCCCAGTTTTAACAATGTTCTCAGAGACATCGCTAGGGAGAAAGGACTCAAAGATGACACTGTCTGAACACTGTTTTGTCTCTATAACTACTGTCTTTAAGGCCCTTATGTGGTCAGGACTATTAGCAGAAGGGAGGGGAGTTAGCTCCCTCCCCCAACCCAGTGCACGCACTCTCTCTCTCTCTCTCTCTCTCTCTCTCTCTCTCTCTCTCTCTCTCACACACACACACACACACACACATATACACTACACAACTGTCTGGGTCATCTTCCTCTGGGGTTTTACAATCAAACCTGAAAGCGAACAGAAGTCCCACCCCACCCCAGCAGACTTCCTGTCTAGCCCCTCCATCTGCAGTAGCCATAAGAATGTGACAATTATGTGATAATTTCCCTGATGTCCAGAAGGGACTGCTGAAGTTACCTGAACCCTAAGACACCTTTAAAAGCCTCTGTGGAAGAGGATTAAGCTCTACCCAGAAGCTCAAGCTACTGAACACTACAGAATCAGCCCAGCTTTCCTCACACATGCTGATTGTGAGATCCTAAGCAGACTAAAGAATGGCATACATGGAATCATTCCCACAGAAGACAAGCTTCAGATGGATGTGTGAGCTTGAGAGGTATCTGTGCGGGTTCTCTACCATCTGAGGAATTGCTGGGGACCTGGTTAAAGGGTAGATCAAGGTAGAACCTGACACTGCATTGCTAAGAAGCCCCAGGACATGTGACCACAGACCAGTGGTGCAGGGAGCAAGGTCAGAAAGCAGGCTAAAAGAAAGACAGAAGGAAGCTTCCACAGAAGCCCTAGGAAGGAGGCACCTCAGAGACAGCTGACCTAGTGACTCTGGGACTGACCCTCCACAGGCCTGCTAATTCTGTTTACAGTGTGACTCAGTCCTACTGACTCACTAAGACCAACTTCAAAAGAACTTCCAGAACTATGGTGATAAGGGACCAGCTCAAATTCCCAGGCCCTTTTCAGCAGCCTGCAAGCGCCAGGGCCCAACTTCATCCCCACCCTGCCATTCACCTGGGATGTAGAAGGTTGAGTGACTCATGTTTCCAGTGCGGAAACTCAAAACAGCCCAACCAGCATGCAAAGGTCCCTGACCACCAAGCATCCTGAGAGAGCATGGCCACGGACAGGCTAGCCTCTACCACTCAATCATAGGGGGAGGGGCTTGCTACTCTCAGGGAGCTCCGAAACCCCAAAGACAGGAGGTGTCAGCAGCAAGTGCCTGCCCCACCCTGCTGTCCTCCTGCAGTTCACACCTGAAGTACTATCACACACATGTCCAATCCCTCCCAGACCCACGCAGGGACATGTGTGGGTCAGCTGAAAGAAAATAAGCTCAGAAGATCCAGAGGCTGTACACCTGCTAGTTGGGTCAAGAGAGTCTCTCCCATCTGAGCCTGTAGGCCAAAAGAGATGGTAGTGACTAGACCACCCCCCTGGGCTTATCTCCCAAATCCACACTTCCCTCACCCATATGCTATGGTAACATGGGGATGATGGGAATGCTTGCAAAGGTTCTGTGAGGATCAACCAAATTACTCCACAAACAGTGTCTGAAATAACACCTGACATGGCCCCAAGCACAAGCAGCTGAGATTAGATTGTGGTGAGCAAGCCTGTAGCAAGTCCTTCCTACACTACCCTTCTCCACTTCTGGATTACCTAAATGGAAGGCAGTGACAGTGACAAAATCAGTCCATAAAAAAAACTGCAGACTGTGTGGCACTGTCTAATAGTCTATGATAGCAGCTAATGGGTCTTTAGCCTAGTAAGCGCTAGAACTGTGCATGTTTTGGCTCACACTGCAGACATTGCTTCAGATAACACCCATAATGACCCTGAGGTCGTCATTAGGTCTCAATTGCACAACGTATTTAAGGGGGAGCTATTATTAAGGGTAAACGGGACATAAACCACCCGTGCTACCCTTGAGTCTGGACTCTTGGGGCTCTGAAATGGCAGGGCTTCCTAGAGATGATCATCACCAGCCCTAACTGGTGAGCCACTCTTCCTGACTGTGGAGATGAGGAGAGAGGCCACAGTGAGTGCCATTGTTTACTGCTCACCTCCTGTGGTGCTGGATTAGGAAAGCCTCTGGAAGAACTGCATGGAGGGCAACCCCTGTCCCACTGAGACCCAACAGTGGAGGATGACAAAACTCAGGCATTCCAGGGAACTAGAGGAGTGACTGATTATGGACGGCCCTGGAACGCATCACACACAGACTAAGGCGCGTCAGACAATAAGTCCTACCTACTCCGTGCACTTTAGGGATCCATTTGAGGGTGAGAAGATGCTAACCACCTCTGTACAGCAAGCTGGAGATTCAGACCACACCTGATTGGTCCTTGGTGTGCACAATCCACCCAAAACAACTGGGCCTGTGTGTTAGGGTCTGTCATAGGTCACATACACACATACACGGAGGTAGCACTATGGTGTTCTTTGCAAAATTTGAGGACAGGTAGCACAGTACTGGTGCTTATCTCTCCCCGCTGGGGTCATCTTAAGAACTACTAACCAAACTTGCAAAAGTGACAGTGGCAGGGTGTCTCCTGTCCAGACAATGGAAGCAAACACTTGTGAGGTGGGCAATGGTGGTGGTGGTGGGGGGTGATGGGAACACTGTGTGCCTGAAGCTTTGTGAAGGATGGGGACCCAGGAAGCAAAGGTCAATTCTGTCTCAGCTCATGCTCGACAATCTGGGACCCATAACATGAAACAAGAGAGAAAACAAAGCATGCAAAGCCAGAATTAATGGAAATATACAACTTTCTTGTTTGCTACTTGCTGGCCTGGTGGGGGTGGGGCGTTGGGTGCTTGATTTACTGGGATGAAGGTCAGGTCAGATAGCGGCACCTCCACCAGCAGAAGGCTTTGAGGGCACCACAAGCAAGTGCTTATACCACTACCTCCTTTCTGGCAGGCTCCAGTCTATGTGGGAGCTGAGCCAAAGGAGCCTGGTACTGTCAACCAGAACCAGGTAGGAACAACTTTGAATATTGCCTTCCATCATGAAAACAGGCATGACTTCCTGCTGTCACTCTTGACTAGGATGGGTGGCACGTTTGTAACCAAAAAGTACCAGAGGTACAAGGCAGGGTCTTGGGGCTTGACAAGAGGAGACTGGACCACAATTATGCCCCAGGGGTGGGAGGGGGCAGGGTAGAATGTCAGGGACTTCTTACAAAAGTGTAAAACGTCAAGAATATTCACTTGTTAGTGATATCTGCAGCCAATCTGACCAACAACTGGAAGAGCCAGGCCTTCCCTGTTCCATATTCAATGTGGTTGAGTAGGAAGTGACAGCCAGGTTCCTCTGGGCTTCAATCAGCAATAGCAATGGTCAAACCTGGCTTGAAATACACTCCCTTAGAGCCCCAGGAGCCACATAGAAAAGGATGAAGATCCCTGTCTTGGCCAGCTCCCACCCCAGGCTGGGCTCGGTTTCTCCTTGGATCTCTGGACTTCCTGTCTTACAGACCCTAGTTTCCATTACTCAGGATATCCGGTGGCTGGGGATCAGCCTACTGTGTGCCCCATTTTGTGACCCAAAGTCAGCTGCTCCCATATTCTGTCTTTCTCCCTTGCTTAGTGAATAAGGAGAACACGGGGTGGGGATGGGAGGTGGGGGGAGTCAATGAGTAAGAGCACCAAGAAGCAGCATCTTCTGAAGAGCTGGGTGCCCATTAAGCTCTCTAAAATCCTGTCTCCGTGGCCTCCTAAGTATTGCCTGCAAGGGAGCAGTAATGAGACTTCAAGGCCTGTGACCTGGCTCTACTAGACAGTCCCCAGCCTTTGTTCAACTCCTGGAAAAGTCAAAGGTTTATAAAGAACCCATGTGCTAACTACTACACCTCTTTCCCCATGTCTACATCACCTGTTCTTGTAGGCTATGGATGCATGATGCTTACTCTCAATTACCACTCTGGGCACGTCTGTGGAGGATTATCTGGAGGCATTAATTGATGTGAGACCATTTACCCACTATGGGTAGTACCATTCCCTATGCTGAAATCTGAAAAGAGAAAGTTGGGGGTAGAGGTGATCAAGACACACATTTAACAATGAGAGGAGGGGGGTGGAGCTAAGCACAGCATTCACTACTGTTTCTTTACTACGGATGTAATGTGTTTCCAATTCCTGCTGCTGTGACTCCCCCACTATGATAAACTATAACCTCAAACTATGAACCAAGTAAACCAAGTAAACCCTAACCCTTTCTTCCTCATGTTACTTTTGCCAGGGTATCTTATTACAGCAACAGGAGGAGTAACTAAGACAGAAAGCCTTTTCCTCTTCCCACCATCCTGCCAGCCAGGCCAGTCCCAAGCCTTTCCTAACAGATCTCCTGTTCTGCTGCATACGGAACAAACCTACCTTCTCACTGAGACCCTCACTGCCACCTGAATGTGGGCATCAGACAAAGCACGAAAGAGGGATCGGTGTACAACGCAAGGTGTCCCCCTTGGCGGGCATGTCTGTACTGGGAAATGGTACCCACTCTAATGCTCAGAGAAGGTCACCAAGATGGCTCAGACGGTAAAGGCATATATCACCAAGCCTGACCCACATGGTAGAGACAACCACCTCCCAAGCTGCCCTCTGACCTCCACACCTGTGTTATGGCTGGCATATGTACACACACTAGCACACTAATACAGAGGATACTGGGAGGCCCTGGGGTTACAACAGAGAACAAGACAGATAAATCTCTGTCCCCCTAGAGGTCACATGAGCAGAGAGGGGATGAAATAAAGAAATATAGAAGGACTATGCAGTTCTTACAGTCTGGGGTGTGAGTGAGGGCTAGTTCAGGTGACCTTACGGGCTACAAGTGGATGTAGGGCTTTCCACTGAGTAAGATTTTAAAAAAGAAACTTCTAGTAGCCCCTTTTCCTTTCTATATGTATTCAAAATACTAAATAAACCACCTCTCTCATATATGTACATATGAGGAGAATAAAAAACAGCTAAAGGTGTAACTGAGCTAGGCCAGTGCTAGTCTGGTATGCACAAGGCTCCGGGTTCAGTCCCAGCACATACACTGGATAGGTGGCTCATGTCTACAACCCCTAGTACTCAGAAAATCAGTGTTTGAGGCCAGGCTGAGCTTATGTGAGACAAGAGGAAGGAGGAGTTGGAAGAAAAAGAGGAGAAAGAGGAGGAGGAAGAAGAGAGAGAAGAAGAAAAACGGAGACTTACAGAAAGAACAAGAGTGCAGTATTCTAGAAATTACCATGGGAGGTTGGCCTCTGGCCTACACACACACACACACACACACACACACACATATATGCAAAAGGCACTTTGAGTTGGTCACAGAAAAGTCAGAGATGCTCTCCCAGAGAGACAGTTATGTAGGTGATTGTTGACCTTGATTTTCCCACCAGGGAAAGGAAGGGTTTGTATTAAACTAGAGGCCAAAGAGGGCATCTAAAAAGAACCACCATGCTTGGGCCTATACCTGGAAAGGAGCCCAGGGCTAGTTAGTGTTCTTTGCCACGAGCAAGACATAAAACCGAGTATCACCCCTGAATTTCTATGGGCTGGCTCACCTCCAGAAGCTATTTTATAGTATGTAGTGCTTGGCAGGCTTACTATGATTAATTGCTAATTGGAATTAAACTTCAAAATCCCATCTGCTTTCGAAACTTTAAGTTCTTTATTATTTATGAGTATGTGCATGTCTGTGTCTGTTCAAGTGTATGCACACATGTGTGTGCAGGTGCCCAAGAGGGACAGAACAGGGCACTGAATCTGTAAACCTGGAGTTAGAAGCATCTGTGAGATATCAGGGTGGGTGCTAGGAGCCCAACTCTGGTTCTCATGACTGAGCACCAAGTACTCTTAACCTCTGAGCCACCTCTCCAGCCCTCTCCATGCCTTTTAAATGACCAGGACTTAAAAAAAAAAAAAGTCCTCCAAAGCATCTAGTCTCCTGATCTCAGGCAGCCTCTCAGACAAGGTGACAACATGTGGAATCATCACCACTGCCAATTATCTAGCACCTGTGTGAATTCTCAAACAGGAGCCTAAGAGGACAAGAGCTGGTTCCCAAAAATGCCCGGCACAGTGACATGTCCAGCCCTACAGGAATCCACTCAGCCCTCACTTGTTCTCTCTTCTGCTATGTTCACAGCAGGGCCAAGGAGCTTCCAGCTAAGAGCTGAGCAATGGGCTACTACACCACATCCACACAGCTATAGTAGCTATCCCTCAGCCTTAGTAAAGCTGGACAACAAAGCCTGAGCAGCCTAAAACCTCCCTAAAACCTAAAGCAAAGCTGCCATCACTAAAGTGACATCAGTGACCAATGTGTTCACATGGACAGTTAGCCCAAGGGCATAGCCAAGCTCAACCTCCAGAGACAGGTCCAGCCACTCTTCCCCAGAGCAGAAGGTAGAGCTCCCCCACCCACCTCAGGCAAAATCTGGCTCCACAGTGTCTTCAGATTGCTCAAAAACAATCATAGAAAAAAAAGGGAAGGAGAGCAGAAAGTATTTCAAATGCTAAGAGGATGTGGGTTATCATTTACAGAGGGCCCTAGGGAGAGTGGGTTGATTTTGTGCAATAAGAGAAAATATTTCCCTATTTTACAAAAAAAAAAAAAAAAAAGCAAAACCAAAAACCTACATGTGCAACCACAAAGGACAGCAAATGAAACCACAGTATGCCAGTCCCCAAAGACACAAAGCCAAAGCAATCCTATAGCTTGAGCCCACTGGCCATCTGAGGGCAGGCTAGGTTCTTACTCTCTTACAAGTTCTAGGATTATCACCCACCCAGTAGCCAGACATGCCAGGCTGGGTGTAGCCCACCCCAGAATAAACACTATTCTCTGTACCTGTCAGGAAGCACAAATAGAAACAGTGTCGTCCTCCAGCATGTAGCATGCTGGGGAGAGAGGTATCCCCAGCCCTAATCTATGGCTGAGAACCTGAGGTTCTCAGAGGCAAACAAGATAACTCCATATCATTCTACAAACCAAGACCCACCAGATACACCATCTCTGAGCCCTAAGCCTATATAATGTCAAGCTGCCTCTGTATTGTAAGCCCTGCACCAACCTAACCTGTCACTCACCAATGAGGCTACAGACTGTTCCTGCTGGAACTGCTTAAGTCATTCACTCCACCGCCCCTACACCCCCCACACCTCCCCACACCCCCGTCCGATCCTCACCTCCAGCATACATGTACAGGGTGACTGTGTACAATTCTACACTCTCTCTTCTTAAAGCGGGGGATGTAACTGTTTAGGAAAAGTAAACCAACATAGCTGATATGATTTTTGAATCTTCAGATTCTGTACAAAGAAATTAGGTGATTAAAAGGAATGTATCTGAAAAGATTATTAAGAATAAGAGAAAGAAATCCAAGTTATCATTGCCAACGTTCCATCAGCCAAAATGAGATAAAGAAGATAGAAGTGAGACCAGTGCTGAGACCACTAAGTCTGCCCAGGCTACTGCCAGAAATTATCTGTTTTTAAAAGTACGTTCCATTTCATCACATTTCAGAACAACAAAGAGGAGACCTTGAGTGGCCGACAAACAGACCCCACAGTGACAAGAGTGGGTGTGATCGCAGCGGCAGCAGCCACCCAGAGCCCGCCAGCAATCTTCATCTGAAAAACTCAGATCTCTCATGGCAGACAGGGCTCCAACAGCGAGACACTGTCGGCAGCGGCCCCACCAAGTGCCAATTTTCATATTTCCTAGGGCCTCCAGGGCTCCAGGCTTCTTGGCTTAAATGGAAACTGTCAGATAGGATTTTGTGCAAACACGCAGCTTCCTCGGGGGCAAACATTCTGAGAATACAACTTGCTCTTTCATTTCTCCGGCAGCTTTTTGTACATGGTGGCTACATCAAAGATGAAACAAGCCAGGGGCTTCCAGGAAACCAGCACAGGGAAGGCGAGGAGTGCGTGCAGGAAGAACAAAATAAATTGTTAGCGACAGGAGAAAGGGAACAAATGTAAGGGTCCCAGCTGCTGTTCTCCCACAGCCCTTCCCCCCACCACCAGTGTCAGCATGCCCTCCCTCCTAATGACCTGCAATGTGTTACAGAAGGAGCTGGAAAAAACAAACCATGACAGAGGACAGCAAAAGTCTTGGCTGAACAGAACTGAATAGAGTATTCCCAACAGGGTTAAAGAGAGCTCAGTCAGTACTTGATGCCCATGCATAATGACCCTCATTTGATCCCCAGGACCCACATAAAAGCCCCAACAGCAGGCACTGGAATCCCAGAGCAGGAGGATCCCTGGTGCCTACTCATGAACCAGTCTAGCTCTCGATAGTGAAAGAATCTATCTCAAAAACAAGGTAGAGAGCAATTGGGGCAGATACCTAATGTTGACCTCTGACCTCTACATGTATACAAACACACACACACACACACACACACACAGAGAGAGAGAGAGAGACAGACAGACAGACAGACAGACAGACACAGAGACACAGAGACACAGAGAGGGAGACACAGAGAGACAGGTAGTAAGAGAGATTAAATCTTCACCAGAGCTTAATAAATAAATAAATAAGGTTCATAAATGACACCAATTCTTCTGGAATCATTTAAAAACCCAACTACTTTTTTATCCTAAAACCCTTTCCTGGTTCCTCCCAAAAGAATCTCAAAATACAAATACTCATGTTCAAATCTACATCTTACCACCACTGCACTTGGAAAAAATAGATTCTAAGGTGAGGACATCTCTGAAAACCATCCCAACTTGTTAATAAGGACACCTTCCTCAAGTTTTATGTTTTTATCCTAAACCAAGTTCATCTTAAAAGTATAGGCTTTCATAGTGAGTGATGCTACTGTTGGGGGGGGGGGGGCGGTGATGAACGGATCTCTTTAAAAAAGGAGAAAGAGTTGTCAAAGTAGACAGGTTGAAGTTCCCAAAAGTCCCAGGTCCTTACATGTAAGGGGACAGAGTAAAGACCTGACCAGGAAGATGCACAGTCCCCTGGTAAACCCCCACCCCAGACATGGACAATTCTGGAAACCAATGAAGTCTCTAGACACAGACAGAAAACAGTCTTCAATAACAACAGAAAGGGATCAACAATCCTTCACACTCTGCACCAACAACATGGAGAAAAACGGGGTCTGTTCTGGGTACTTGTTCCAAGCTGGTTGCCCTGGGTGCAGTCACATGGTCAAGCAGGAACACCCTCGACCTACCACAAAGGCCATTTGTCTCCCATGAGTGCCCAGAGCATTAGTGGAACCAGTTGGCCCAGTCAGGAACTGTGACCCTGGTGGATGGTTAGTAATAAGGGTGCCCTGTGATCACACCAGATAATTAGTAAAATGGTATTGAGTTACACAGTCTAGCAATTCACCTGCTAGGCAGCAATATGGACAGTATTCTGCTTCCAGATACCAGAAAGGTTCAAGGGGGGTTAATTACAGGCTACTGCACCTCTGCTTCTATACACTAAGCATGGTACCTTGAGACACTAGGGATGCAGAAAAAAATGTGGCCATGGCTGGGGATGTAGTTCAGTTGGTCAAGTGCTTGCCTAACATCCATAAATCCGTGAGTTTAGTTCCCAAGACTACATAAACCTAGAGTGCAGTGTAACCTAGTTCTAAGAGGCAGAAGCAGGAGAATCGGAGGATCATAGACATCTTCAGATATATAGCAAGTTCCAGTTAGGTTACATGAAACCCTGCCTCCAACAAAAAGCTCATGCAGAAAAGAAAGAAGGAAGTGAGGAAGGAAAGGGGAAGGGAAGGAGAAGGATTGGAATAAAGGCTAGGAAAAGGAAAGGAAAGGAGGGGAGAGAAGAGGAAAGGAGAGGAGGGGAGACAGAGCATGCGCTGTGGGGAGCAAGATTAAGATTCTGGGTCCTCTCCATAACACCAAAAATATAAATAAAAGTAGAGTGTGCTGTGTGAATGGATGATCTAGAGAGCAGGCCAGAGACATGGGTAAGCCAAGCTGAATCTGGAGCCATGGCTTTCTCCTTCCTTCTCAACATAGATACTTGACAAGTGAGTGAAAAAAAAAAAAAAAAAAAAAAAATACCCTGCGAATGGCAAGACCAGTATGCTGTGTGGCCCAGGGACAGGCACTGGTTAATGACCCAGACCCGGCTCCTGTCACTAGGATGCTGGCTATTTAGACACCTGGGCTCAACTTCAGTTTCTTCTATTTTTTTAATCAGAAGATAAAAGTTACCCTGCTTACCTGCCAGTATTAAAACCACAATAGACAAATAAGGAAACACAAAATGCATAGTGAGGAACACACACACACACACACACACACACACACACACACACACACACACACACACGCCTGCTTCAGTCCTTTCCAGAGCCCCCAGTACTACAACCATGTTTTCCTCATCTATCAGCTCACCACTTCTTCCCTGATCCTGTAAGCAACGAGAATGTACTAGACACTATCAGCCCCACTTTACTAATGATGGGGAAACAGATCCCAGTAGGCTTCAGAGGTATCTTTCTGAGTGTTTCAAGAAACCACATACTAACTCTTACTTGAAACCTGGGTCTTAAAAGGCAGCTCTCAAGAGTCCCTATATGCAACCTGCAGTGCCCACAATCCACATTTGGCCTGGCAGCAATGCCCATAGCCAGTTTCTTTGATGCAACAGACAAGCATGACTGTGGATTGCCCCATGCTTGGGGACAAAATGACCAGAAGCTCAGTGCAAAGGAGCATTAATAACTACAGCCTGTGCACAGGCTACGACTCACCCTGTATCCTAATTCTCTCTACAGGGAACATGAATAACAGAGGATGCAATGAGAGAAAGCGAGAACTTGCCTGAGCTGTCAACTCCTGTCTTATCAACCCTCCCCAAACACCCCTCCCCAAACGCAGTCATCTCAGTTCCTCCTCACATATGAAGGCCACCTTTCTGTCTCTTGGGAACTGGAGTAAGTGGTCAAAACCCCCTTCCTAAGTGCCAAATCACTAGCTCCATGGCTTTATAGAAAGTGTGGGGAGGTAGGTACAGAATGGCCACGTCCACCATGTCTAGTCCCTGGTGGTCCATGGCCTTGACTGACCTACTTGGAATCAGGACCCTTGATATGTGTACATACAAGGGTGCAAGAAGAGCCAGGATCACAGGGGTGCTGCTGGTGTGAGCTCTGGAGCCAGACTACCTGGTCAGGAATCCCAGCCAATTCATTAGCTTGTGACTCGGGCACACTTTCTAACCAACACAAGGATGCTACAGTGCTCACAGCCCAGGCCCATTGGGAAACTAAGGAAATACTTAGCATGGTAGCTGCTTCTGGGGTTTCTTGTACCTTTTTTGTCATTGTTGAGACATACACGTTAGAATCCCAAGTAATCTTTTCTCCCAGATACACAGGGCTAGAGTAGCCCTGGCAGTCACTGCTCATTTCTCCTGGGAGGTCTCCGTTAGGCTTTGAGCTCTACAGAGGTAAGCCTGGCCTCCAGGCTTCCTCACTCACAGTGAGACCTTTCCCAAATCAACCCCCATCCCCCACCCACACATCCACAAAGGCTCTTCAAGAGGCCTTCCTTACTAGCCTGGCAGCTTTCTTTCTCTTGGTGAAAACAATTTCAACTTGCTTCTCCTCCTTCAGTGCGTGCTCAACCACCCAGACATCATGCCCCGTCTCTGTCTTTTCCTGCCAGAAGACAAGGCCTGTCCTATCTCTGTGTCCTGCCAAGGCTCCTTTCCGCTTCTTGAGTCCTCCTCAAGGTAAGCTCTGAAGAAGCATCTGGGTCCAGGAAATGGAAGCAGTGAGCCAGCACCCAGCCTGACCCAGTCCTATGATGGCTCAGTCCATGTGGCCTGTCCAGCAGTGGCACAAGGCAGACTTCGGCTAAGGGACCTTCTGTAGTGCAGCAGGCTAGGCAGGCATATGCCCTCCCCTCCCCCTCTCTGCTCACCTGTTCCTTCTCCTCCCTGGGGCTGTGCGCTGTTTTGCAAAGATCCTATCAAGGACCTAGAAAGATAACTAGAGACTAAGCCCAGCCAGGCCACCCTAAAGGCAGATGAAAGTTCTGAGATTTCTAAAAGATGCTGCTGGCTTTTCTGATTTAGGTCACATGACCTGTAATCCTCAAGGCAATGGTACATTTCAGCCCTGGGTACTTGAGAATTCAGCTTGAATACTTTAAACTGTCCAGACAGACATTTATAAGAAGAAGTGATTTAGAACACACAAGGCAACATGGTGCAGGCATATTTGGAAAGTCTCTCCAGGATCTTACAGCAAACTTTCTAGAAGAGAGGAGAGCTGATCACTGGGACCTTTCAAGTCTTGAGGTATCTAAAACTACCTGGGGGATATGATCAATCATGTATAAAAATCAGTATTGTAACAATGTATTCTAACAAAAACATGTCAACCACTGGCAGTCAACTTCGGTTTTCTTGGTGGTGGTGTTATTTTGGATTTCTCTGGGTAACCTTCGCTGTCCTGGAGCTCACTATGTAGTAGAGCAGACAGGCTTCCAACTCAGGGATCTACCAGTCAGTCTGTATCTCCCCAGTATTGGGATTAAAGAAATGTACCACCACATCCAGCCAGCTTTGGTTTTTCAGTGTAATACTAGCTCAACAACCAAATGCTGTATATTTATTAGAGGCTCAATATTTGAAAAATCTAGAAAAGGCATGTATAGGACAATTGGGGTCAAAAGGTTAAAAATGACTGTAAGGCTAAAGGTGTGTGTAGCTCAGGGGAGAAGAACAGGGTCCTGGGCTGAACCTCTAGGAACAATAAATAAATAAGTAACTAGATAGATAAATAGATAGACAGACAGACAGATTGATAGATAAATAGATAGAAATAAAAATGGAGGAGGGGGAGCAGGCAGACTATGTGACTGACTATATCTGGGCTGAATTTCTTGGGTGTGATTACAGACAAGTCACTAAAGACAGGGACAGTATCCTCTTGCAAGCATGTTTCAGTGTGACACATTTTTCAGGGTTTAGGGCTAAATGTCTTAAGGACTACAATTCTCCAGACTTAGTGGGGGAGGGGAGGCTGATATATATATATATATATATATATATATCAGCACATATATCGAGAAGAGAGAGAAAGTAGAAGGGCCCTGAGCAGGTGCTAAGTCTGGTCAACTCAGATGAGACTTACACAAGAGCTTGTTCCTCAATCCTTCTGACCTTTCTAGTGATCCACAAGTTTTCAAAAACAAAATGCTACTTGTAATCTCAATGTCTGGGGGGAACTGAGGCAGGAGGCTGACTCTGCAATACCCTGTCTTAAGAGAAAATAAACATGTGGGAGAAAACAGTGCCATTAAAATTTTCAGCCCTAAAAACATGCATCCCAGTAACATTAAACAGACTGATCAGGGTATATTTAGGAATATATATGCATATACATCTCTGCATAGACAATAATCAATGAAATAAAGAGGTCATGAATTAGAAAAAGAGGGAGGAGAGTTTGGAGGGAGGAAAGGGAAAATGAAGTGATTATATCATCATCTCAAGAATAAGGTTTTTTTTTTAAAAAAAATGTTTATGAACTGGACACAGTAGTATATGCCTTTAATCACAGTACTCAGAAGGCATAGACAGGTAAATTTCTGTGAATCCAAGGTCAGCCTGGTCTGCATTGCAAGTTACATGGTGAGACTCTGTCTCTAATAATAATAAATAATAATAAAAACAGAAAATCCCAGTCGCACGTGGTAGCCTGGGCAGGAACATGGCAAGTTCCAGGTTGTCCAAGGGAAACTGAGTAAGACAAAGAAGAAAAAGGAAAAGAGAGGGGAGGGACGTGGAGGAAAAACACATTAAACTCTTGGTTTAAAAGCAGGCCAGTGATAATGTATGAGGGCCCCAGTGCTTTGTGTACCCAAATGGAAAGCTACTGCACACAGAACTGTTTATATTGCTACCTTCTTAACAGCAAAATAGAAAATAGAAAACCAAAAAGGGTGCGGTTCCCAGAATACTCTGCCCCCTTGCCTCCAGGTACCTGAATATGGGCATTCTCCAGGCAGAGCTCCCCACTCCAGTGTCCTGACTGCTCACTGAAGATCTGAGTGTAAGCCCCCACGCACACAACTGCAAGCCCGCCTCATAGCTGCTGCTGACACAAGCACCTTCCTTCCTAGGACTGGAGGGAGAGCCTTCTCCATCTGGGAGGGCAGTGACTGTGTGACAGACTTAGGTCCATCGGACCTGGCCTGGCCCAGCACTTACTTCCCTGCAGCCTCCCCTCCCACAAAGACCTGGATTCTTTTGCACACTGCCATTCCCCACCACACTTGGCAGGTCCTGGGTCTTTTGCTTTACCTGCAAAAGGGAGGAAAAAGAAACCAGTTTGGTTAGAAGTACTCTTGAGGAACCCCACTGCAAAGGAGGCTGGAGACAAACTGAGGGAGATAGCCTGCAGCAGCATCTGGGGATGAGCTGGCTGACTGGCTTCTAAGTGGGGGATGGGAAGAAAGAAAGGAAGGAGTCAGAGGGAGTCAGGGGAACTGGTGCTTGCTTACTAATGCTTGCTTCACCTCCCAACAGTTATCTTTTAATCTGACCCTGAGAAGACACCAGCTGGCATCCCCAGGGCACGTGAGTCACCAGGCTGGACTCCAGGTCTGTTCCTTACAGCTAGGGACCTTGTCCAGCATACCTGAGGAAGTGGTCCCTGATCTTCTAAGGAGTGGCTCCTGGGCTGCTCAGGGTCACTGAAGGCGGGGCAACAAGATCTGAGCAGGAAGATCTATGCAGGCTCTGAGTAGCAGTCCCAGGACATTCCTTCCACCCAGATATGGCAGAGATCTGCTGGTTGCTTGGGTACAGCAGTGTGGTGCTTGCTCTGCACTGTGAAGAGTCCTGACTGACTGGAGAGAAGGAAGCAGAACTGCTTCAGTGGCCATTCCTCTACACACTGTCTGCTAATTAGAGGCCAGTCTGGAGGACACTGTCCCGAGGTTGAGGGCTGTCCACTGAGATCCCTGCTGTTATCCAGAACACAGCAGCCACCATGTCTTTAGCTTGCTGAGATAGCTCTGTCCACATCAAGGGGCTAGACCACTGTCCCAAAGACTTTGACCGAGTGTATACACACACACACACACACACACACACACACACACACACACACACACACACACAAATGGTGTGTTCTTAAGATTTGCAAGAACGAGATCAGATCTAACTGTCACCTTAGCAACACAGAGTGATGCCTCCTCGCCTGCAACAGCCAAGACAGGCCTCTGATGCTGAGAAGCTCATGACAGTCCCACTAACGACCAGCTAGCTCCATCATGGAGCTCTCTGCCTCTAGGGTGACAAACACCTGGTAACAAACATCTCCAAACTTGCTGGGCATTGATACAGAAGAGTCTGGGGCCAGCTGAAGTTACAAATGGGACAACACACCAACTCCAAACTACTTCACATCAATGTCAAGCAGCTCAATTCACATCCCTGGGGTGCTTGAACTCCAAGAGCCAAGAGTCAAACCATGACTCACTAGCTTGAGATGGGCAAGTGACTTTGGTCCCTCTGTGTCTCCGGTCCCATTTATAAAGCAGGAACAGTACAGATTTTTCTCTATGCTAAAGGATTTAACAAAGGGTCCACATGAGTTCTCTAGCACCATGGTGAGTCCAGTCACACCAGCGTGCCCTGTGAACACCTTTCTGCCTGCTGATGACACCTTCATCTGTCACAGCTGGATTCCCACTCAGCAAGTTTCCAGCTCTGGGAGCTACCTCAGGAGCATCTGGCTTACCAGGGATACATATCTAATCCAGCCTTTCTCACCAAAAACCTCTGCCAGGGCTCCAACATTCCACCAGTGGCCAGCAGAGTCAGGGGTAGGATAATGATGCCAACCTGATGTTGGTACCCAGCCCTGTCTTCTTAAGACTTACTGTTGCTACTATGATAAAACACCATGACCAAAACAACTTGGGGAGAAAGGGGTTTATTCTGCTTATGATTCCACATCACAGTTCATTATCAAAGGAAATCAGGACAGAAACTCAAATCAAGCAGAAATCTGGGGCAAGAGCTGATGCAGAGGCTATAAAATCATGCTCTTTGCTGGTTTGTTCCTAATGGTTCGCTAGCCTGGTTTCTTAGAGAATCCGGGACCACCAGCCCAGGGATGGTCCCTCCCACTGCTTGCAGTCCAGTCTTATGGGGGCATTTACTTAACTGAGGTTTGTCCTGTCCTTAGCTTGTATCTAGTTGGCATAAAACCATCCAGCGTAAGTCCCAAGATTTATGCCTGAAAGCTTCTTCCCCCAGATGACATGATTGCTTTTAAAATACACAAACACAATATGAAAGGGGTGGCATACTATAAACGTCCTGTTCCACAACCTTCCATAGCTCCCTTGGGTATATCAAATGGGACAAAGTTTCTCAAGTTTCACCAAGCATTTAAAGGAAGAAAGGAAGCACGCACTGGGCATCTGTCTACTATGTACTATCCACTACATCATTTAACAATATGCTCTGAAGTCACCCTACAGGTGAGGGCAATGCACCCAAGGCATGCAGTCAAGATGCACAAGCATGTGAAGGCCAGGTCCAAGAAGACAAGACCCCTACCTCCCACTCTACTTCACCCTCCCCTGACCAGGCCACTGTTCTGTCACCTCAGTGCCCATGGTTACCCATAGTAACCCATACTCTCTGAAATATCTTACCCTACCTTGAAGACACCTACCTGTCATGTGATGGCCTTCAACTCAACCCTCAATGCCTAGCTCTCAAGCTATCTCCTCCAGGAGATTATGCTTCAGCTCCTCTACACCTTAAAATCAAACTCTTCCTCACAACTATCTCCCAGATATCTTGTCTCCACCTCATGAGAGTACAACTTCACATTCCCTAGTGGCCTGGTTCGCATCAGGTTCCTGGCGTGGATGGTCCTTCCTGATGCCACCACCATGTAGCACGTTGTGAATAAGTAAAGAAACATATGCCCTTCTAGACTTATAGACCCCAACACACAGGGCAGGCACAGCAGCCCTGACATTTACTGGGACAAGTGCTAAGTTGCTGGCTTCCCAGAAGTCACACTGGCAAAGAGTTCAGCAGTGCTTGGCTAACCCTAAATGCTTTGGATAGCAACAACTGGGTCCACATGATGAAGGTATGGCCAACAAGAAAACTCTTACACACCAGGAAAAAAGTGGTCCCCGTGAACTGTGGGAGTTATACCTGAAAGGGGCCTCAGGCCCTCATCTGCATCCTCCTACAACTGCCTCAATGCTAAAGCACCCTCATTCCTAAGGTAAAACATAGCAACAAGGTATAGGTGCAGCTACTCTGATCCTGGAGTGAAAGAGACCAGGATGGGCTGGCCTGGGGTACAGTGTCTGGCTCCAACAGTGTATGAGCTAGAGGTCCCTTTGGGGAAAGGGGTAGAAAGATGAACCTTCTGTCCTGACCCACTTCTCTCTGAGCTCAGTACCCAGAGTTGGCAACACAATCCCAAAGCCAACTGTGACATCCTTCCCACTCAGTGATGTCAATGAGAGAAGTTTGTGTTTACCTTAAAGTCAGCACTCAGAATGATCAAAGCCACTCTGAAACTTCCACTTTACAGATAGATGAGAGAGAGCTGTCCCTGAATCAGGCTGGCCTCGTCCACCTAACCCCAGACCTGCACTCACACCAACACTCTCCTTACAATGACAGAACACAGGTAACCTCTGCATCCCTCCTTAGATGGGCACAAGTACTGAGCAGATGGGACACATCTTTTCCCAAATCACAACCGGGACTAGGGAGTGTAGCTCAGTAGTACAGTACTACTATACTTGAGACCTGGTTCTATCCCTAACAACACTACAAAATAAACAATCAAATGAGCACTCCTGGGGACCAGATCACTCCTGGGTTTTGATCCAGGAAAGGTTGACAGGCTGTCTTTCAGCGGTTCCCATGTCATTGTGAAGGAGTCAGGAGTTAGTCCAAAGCCAGAGCATGAAGAAGCTGAGGAGTCCTCAGCCCTGTTCCTACATCCTTGAAACCATACATACCATCTGACCTAACAGTACCACTTTCTGGGCGTCATCAGCACAGGTGTGGGTCAGGATCTGAGTGTGAGGAGCAGAGTATTTCATGAAGAATGAGGAGCTATAGCCAAGGATATCATTCAATAGGATCCATTTTTTTCATTCTTTTAAGAATATTTTTATAATTTTGTTTTCTTTTGTTGAGACAGGGTCTCACATAGCCCAGGCTAGCCTCTAGCCTACTTTGTAGCCAAAGCTACCTTCACACTACCAGACTTCCTGCTGGTACCACTCTGTGCTGGGGCTGCAGATATGGACCAGCCCAACTCGCCCTACTTCTTTTTCTAAAAAAAGAAGACTTTCTAGTAGGTTTGGGGGAGTTTTGGAGGGAAGCGGGTAAGACTGCTTTTTTTCCCTTTTGCTCCCTCATATCTTCCAAATTCTCTACAAAAATCATAGTTAGCTATTATATACTATCTGAGCATCCCAACTCCAAAGTTTCAAATACTGGAGCATTTTTTATTTAGGATATGGGATTTTCAACCAGTAAAGTCTATATTTAAAATAGTCCCAATTTTTTAAAAAAAAATTATGTGAATTGGTATTTTGCCTGCATGTATAACTGTGTAAGGGTGTCAGATCTTGGAATTACAGACAGTTGTTAGCTGCCATGTGGATGCTGGGAATTGAACTCAGGACCTCTGGAAGAACAGTCAGTGCTCTTAACCGCTGAACCATCTCTCCAAACTGGGAAAACCCTACAATCTGAAACACTCCTACTCCCAGGTATTTCAGACCAAGGTTATACAGCCTATAATTACTTTTTTCTAGGAAAATCTTTTTATTTTAATTATTAGCATCAGATGTAAAACATGAAGCTTAATTCAGTGGTGACAGAAAAAACTAGAAGAATCACAGATGGTTTCTGTTTCCCTCAAGAACATGACAGAGGAGACAGAGAACTTTCCCTGATATGCCTGGTTGTTTTTTTTTTTTTTTTTTTTTTTTGAGTACACCCAACCAAGGAGCTCATTCCCTCCCTGAAGCACTAGGTATTAAGTTCTGGAGACTGCAAAGGCTTCCCCTGGTCCTGAGGAGAATTTTGATCATCCTGAAGCTAAAATGTTCTGATTCCTTGTGTTATATGCCTTGTGGCACATGGCATCATGAACTTGACAAACACGTGACACTGAGTAGCTGTTTTCACAATAAGCTGTTCTAAAGGGGGACCACCAAACTCCTCATTACAGTCTCCACGAGAACACGGATTTTGCAAGACCGGCTGACACGTGTTCACAATGCCAGCTTTAAAGTGAGTACTGGCTCAGCTCTTGCTCTATGGTCACCTGGATGATTATCTAAAATGCCTTTGTCACCACTGCATCTACTGTCCTGTGAACCGTGGTGACTCCACCCATCTTCTGGGCAGCTTAATCAACAGGGATTGATATAAGAAGGCTTTGGCCTGAGGTTACCAGCTCAGCCCAGTGGCTAGGAACAGGAAAAAAACTGAGGCCCACTGTCGAAGACAGCAGCAAGAAAGCCCAGTTCCCTTCCTATACTGCAGATGTGAGGGCAGTCTCTATGTTCTTGCAAGAAGGGCGATGTTTTGTGTTACCCACCTATCTCAACCATCTTACTCTGATGCTTACATTTCTGCCAAGCATTATGTTTTGTTCGTTTACTGTTATTGCTGTTTTGAGACAGGACTCGCCGTACAGTCTTGGCTTGCCTGAACTCTGTCTTTGGCTGGCATCAAACTCAAAGATCTGTATGCCTCTGCCTAACAAGTGCTAGAATTAAATTTGCGCACCACCAATCACATTCAGCTAAGCATTAATTTTAAAGTACACCATGTGGCCTGTCATGTGTGCATCTCATCTGTCCCATGATAGTACTGCCTTAGTGTTTGCAGGCTCAAACTCATCTGTCTGTACATTCTGCTCTCCAGGGATAGATACCTACCCTGCCCTTCCTCCAACATAGAACAAGGCAGTGAAGATTCCCCTCTAGGCCTGCAGAAGAACTTGGGGGTGCGGAGTGTAGCGATACTCAGGACAGAATCTTGGGGCAAGGCTTTGATGAAGGCATACCAGTAATTCTGGAGCAGCCACAGCAGGAGTTTCCACAGCCCCACAGCCTTAGCCATTGACAACTAGTCCCCAGCAGTCTCAGAGGTACAAGGCTTACTCAGTGTTGCTTCCTTACCACGCCTGTCAGAGAACAGCAAGAAAGGCATCGTCGTGGGGAAGCACAGGTAACACAAAGTGAAAACAACCAAAGTCTCCATTGTTGTGTCTGAAAGGAGGGCTTAGTGGTTAAGGCATTTGCTCCTCTTACAGAGGGCCCAGATTCAGTTCTTAGCAGCTTGTAAACACCTGTAAATCCAGCGTCAGGGGAACTGACAGTCTCTTGTGACCTCCACAGGCACTGCATGCATGTGGCGCCCAGACATACTTGCAGGCAAAGCAATCATCACATAAAATAAAACTAAATCTGTAAAAGAATTAGTGAGACACTGTGGCCTCTTTGTGAACAAATGCACAGGAGCACATCATACACTGACTCACAAGCAGTCACTGATTCCATCTGCTCCAAGGGACCAGACCCCTCCCAAGGAGGCCAACTGTTAAGGCGGGCAGCAATGGCTCAACTCTTATTCACAATCAACTGGTCCTACTACCAATGTTTATGACATGAAACTCATATCATATGCCACTCACCACATGACCTGCCAACACCTCAAGTGGTGTACACCTGTTCAGTGAGTCCTACAAGGTCAAACTGTACTAAAGGTCACAAAATACACACAATCTTCATTACAGACCAGAACTTCTGCAATGTGGGGGTGTGGAGGGGTGGGGGAAAGACAACAAACATTTTAACCATCATCCAGGTGAACAACTTGTTTTAAATATGACATTTATAGAGACATGTGTCCCTGAAAGTCATTGCCAGGCTCCAGACCCAGGCTGTCACTGAGCCACAGACTTGTGGCAATAACAAAGATAAAAGCTGGGCTTACCCAGTGTTTCCCTTTGCCAGGCACTACTTGCGGACAGTAACTCTCTTAATTACTCAGACAGTAACTCTCTTCATCCTTACAACATCAGCTTCCATAACTCTTCCCACATCACAGATAAAGAAACTGAAACAGAGAAAGCAGTTTCTGCTTGTACTACAACCTCAGCCCAAGTCCATCAAACTGACTCCCAAGTACCCTGGCATCCCTCACCTATGCCCTCACTTCTAAGTTTGGGGAAAGGCTCCTGCTGGGTTGCTAGAGGAATTGAAGGAGAAAAAGAATACAAATACAACTGAGTAAGCATTATGCGGCATTTATCCCACCTGCTCAGCACCTAGCCACCTAGCCATGTGTGGTCACTTCCTGTGACCCAACTGCCAATTTTCCTAAGGCTGGCTGCTAGTAGTACGGATTCAGATATCAAAGCCTCAACGGCTAGAGAGGTCACAGGGAATGTGGGGTAAGACTAGAGAGCTAGTCATTCACTTCCCTTTGGCCACTTTGCTCAGCCACTCCCTTTTCCCCAGAGAAATGATGCCCACATGGGACTATATCATAGGCATTCACATCCCAACACTGCAACCAGCATTCTCAGGTTTGAAACTTAGGAAAAGATGGAGTTCCAATCCACTCACCAATTCACAGCCACCATGACAACTCGGAAGACTGGGAAGGCCAGTTGGTCAATGTCTGCACCCACCTCTGGCCAGAAGATATTCCTTTCACATAACACAGACCACCATCAAGTACAATCCTTCTCCACCCCTGGAGAATGACTAAACATAGTGGCCTGGCCTCATTCTCTCCAAGTCCAATAAGTACATGCCCTGTTCAGAAGCCCTGAATTCCTGTACAGACCTCTATTCACAGAAAGAATGGCCTGCCTTTGCCTTGAGCACCACCCTCACCAGGCCTGTCTCCTTCCTTCCTCCTCTCCAGCACCCTCAGGCCTTCAGGCACTGCACCCACTTCAGTACACTGCATACTCTCCCTTCCTTAGCTTCCACCCATAAGTCTAAGCTGCTCAATTGGTATTGCTAGACACCTGCTCACTCACTTGGGACTATCCAATAAGAAGATGGACTCCTCAGGGGAAGGAGTTGAGCCGCCTTTTTGTTGACTTCTGACAATCTTGGAGGTTTTTACACACAAAACCCTTCCTATAACCTACAAAACAAGCAAGGAGACAATAAGCAAGGCTGGCAGCTTCCAAGGCTGAACACCAAGGGAAGCCACTGAGCAACAGCAGGATGTCTATTCCTATGCAAAGAGCAGATCAGGGGTCAGTGAGGGTCTGAAGCATTCCTGAGTGATATTGGCATCCTTGTCCTCACAGCCTTGCCACTTAATGGAGTCTACTACAAAGCAGTGACCAGAGGCAGGCTGACAGGCAGAGGGAGGCATGGCTAGACAGACAGACAAAATCAGATAAAACTGGGCTCCACTCTAAAGCATGGGATCCAGTACAAGAGGCCTACACAGGTGACCAGTTCAACTAAGTCTCATGAGAGGCCTTTCTGTATGTGGGAAGCTGGAGGCCGGACAGTTATATAAGACTTGACCACTTCCCACAGAATTGGAGCATACTCTCTCCCTGGGTCTGTAATCTGGAGAAGGCCTGTGACAATATATACAGGTCCTCTGCCATTATGTTCTATCAGAAATAAGAAGGAAAACATACAGATGTGGAAGCATTCACACAAAGCCTGTGAACACTGGGCTCCACCAGATTGGCTATTGTTTTCAGAAAAAGGGGCAGAGCTACAAGGTAGGCTTTGTTTAATTTCTCCCCTACTCCTGGTTTCTCCCCTTGAGGCTAGCCATATGGGTGGGCCCCAGACTCAGGGGCTGTGGGCCTCCAATATCTTATCTGTGGAGGTTTTTCTCCTGAGGCCAGAGATTCAGGGAAGCATTTTCCTGCTTGAACTTTGACCTGTGACTAAGCACCAAGGAGTCAAGAGCAGCAGTATCAGAGGTTCTTGCTGTGTCACAGGAAGAAAGCCACATGGAGGCTCCTCTAGCCAAAGCCAGGCCCATTGTCTGACTCAGCACTAAATTTAGACTTCATGTTCTAGGACTGTCCAAAAAGCCCCATTTGGAGACAGGTGCTCAGAGCCCAGCTGCTGAATGCATCAGTGATGAGAGGCAAAGGGGAGGGCTATCCCAGGCTTGGGACCAGAAATCTCAATGGGGACTTTCACAGGAAGGCCTGCAGGAGAGAACAAACACAGCCTTTATGAAGAAACTGACGAGGACTCCAGTGTTTGTCAGCCTCAGAGCAGCTGCTGGCCTGAGCAAGCAGTGAACTCTCCACACTGGCCTCATTTGCTCAACTGTAGAACACAAATTTCAACCATATGGGCTGGTAAAGGATTGGGTTCAATGCCTGGGAATAAAGCTGGAGCATGGCTTAGGACACTAGGTTATCTATCCTGTTGCTTGTCCATGCTCACTGAGAAGCCAGGCTCACATGTAGAAAAAGTAGGCCAGGCTTGCAGACACCCAGCCAGGTTGTTCCAAGTCTGAAAGAAGATCCTGGGCCCAGATCTGTCACTTTGTTTACATCGTTTTCCTATGTAAAATAGGAACTTGGGCAGAGTTGTCTCTAAAGCCTTTTCAGACATGGTGTCCAACAAACAATTGAGGCTCCTGGGGCTGGAGAGATGACTCAGTGGTTAAGAGCACTGGCTGCTCTTTCAGAGGTCCAGAGTTCAATTCCTAGCAACCACGTGGTGGCTCACAACCATTTATAACTGTAGTCTCACAAGATCAGATGACCTCTTCTGATGTGCAGATAGATATAAATCATATATATATATTTATAACATATATATATATATATAAACAGTTGAGGCTGCTTAAGAGAAGGAAGAATTAAGGGCTGGAGGGATGGCTCAGCAGTTAAGAGAGCGGGATGCTCTTCCAGTGGACTGGGGTTCAATTCCCAACATACACATGATGGTCCACAACCTTCTGTAACTCTAGTTCCAGGGCATCCTGGCTCTTTGAGGACACCATGCACATATGTGGTACATAGACATGCATCTAAGCTGAAGACATAAATGCACTAAATAAATAAATAAATAAATAAATAAAAATAAATACTTATAGGGAAAGTCATAAAAACAAGTCTGGCCAGCAAAGAAGAAAGAGAGATGACTTGGAAATAGATGGTTGCAACTATTGCAAAGTTCATTGCCTGGTGATGGTGTATTAAAGGCTCACACATTTAATCACAGAACCAGAAGGCAGAGGCAGGCAATTTCTTGTGAGTTCAAGGCTAGCCTGGTCTACAGAGTGAGTTTCAGCACAGCTGGGGCTACAGAATGAAACCCTGTCTTGAAAATAAATATATAAAACGGGCTGGCAAGAAGACTCAACAGGTATGGGCACTTTCCTCCAGAGCTGATAGCCTATGTTTAATTCCTGGAATCCACATGGTAGAAGGAGAAAACTGACTCCTGTGGCTTGTTCCATGATCTCTACACATGCATAACCAACCCCCCACCAAACCCCCCCCACACACAGAGAATTATAAATAAAATAGTGTTTCTTTCCATTTGTCTGCTATATTATTTTTAAAAATGACTGGACAGATTTTTACCACATGTGAAAAATACTTTGTCAAAAGAAGGCAAATTCATTTATAAGTCCAGGGCCATCTTAAAGGATCATACATATATCACACAGACAGTTCAGCTGAAAGAGAACAATATATTTATTAAAAGCTCAGACATAGGGGCCAGAGAGACAGCTCATTGGTTAAGAGCACAGGCTACTCTTGTTGTGAACCTGGGTTCAGTTCCCAGAACTCACACTATTGTTTACAACCCTGTATAACTCCAGTTCCAGGGTATCCAGCACCCTTTTCTGCCCTCCATGGCCCACAGAAACACTTATGTTTAAGATACATACATGCAGGAAAAGACATTCATACACATAAAATAAATCTTAAAAAAAAAATAAATAAAAAGATATAACACACCTTTGTTTAATGGCAAGAAGGGCAGCAGCTGGGAGGTTTTTGCTTTGTCACATAAAGCCACATACATAGTGGTCCCTCTTGCCAAAGTCAGACTCATTCACAGGCAATTGTCCCCAGTGGCACTGCTTCCTACGCAGGCAGCTCACAGGGGCTGGTTAATGTGTCAACAGGATAATGGTTCTCTTATGCAATGTAGGGTTGGGCCAGCTAATGACAGTTGTTTTGTTTTAAACTCAGAAAGAAGTTTTCAAAAATGAATAAATAAAGGGTAATCGCTTCTCACAAAAACTGACCTGAAGGCCAACAGGGCTTCAATTCACTCTTTCTACGTCACTGTTCTGGATAATAAGGACTAGTTTCTCATTAGCTACATCGGGCCATTGTCATTTTTAAAATGGTTCACCTCAAAAGGACACCCACAAAAGTACACAGAGAAAGCAGGTGGAAGCAGGACTCCATGAACAACCGTCTCTGGAGCCAACCATGACTCACCCCAATAAAAGAAGGTAAAGCTTTGAGGGAGGTCTTATCTCTCAGGGCATGGGGTTGGGGAAGAGACAGACAGTTTCTTAAACATTTCCTCTCTGAACATGATGGTACATGTTATAAGTTCCGGGACAAGCAGCCTACATGGTGAGACCCTGCTCCCTAATTCCTCCCAAGATCCTTAAGATGGCATCAATTAAATGTAACAGGTAGACCTTGTTAAGATCCATATTTAAGCAAATTACTTTGTAAGATGAGGAAAACTGAATGCCAGCTTGACATAAAGACGGTTAGCATATCCAGAACGGGTTTCTTCATGGATCATTTTGGTATAGGTGTGAGCTTTGTGGGCCCAGCACTTAGCAGAGACAAGACATAGAAGGCAAAATGTGCAGCAGGGACCAAGCACATACTGACAAGTGATGTAAGGGACAGACACACTGACAGATGAAGCTGTGACTTATCTGTCACAATTATCTCCTAACCAAAGACTGTGGAACCTCATGTAAACAGGCAATCCTGGGATCAGATTCACTGAGCTGTCCTGAGAAGCTTTAATATGAGGGAGGCTGGGCAAAGACTGGGATGAGTGTTGACTGTTTTGAGACAGACCTGAGACATTTCTAAGGGAAGTGACAGACTAGCTGGAATTTGCTTTATAATACAGGAAACTAAGGTTTTAGAAGAAAACAGTATAGCTACAGTGTCGCTCCTCATATCATCCAGTCTGCTTCTAGATGCTTGAGAGGACAAAGCATTTAAAAGGCAGGAGAGAAGGAAGAAAGAGCTTTGCTTAATATGAGGGTCGTCTTCCTCTTCCCCCCATCTTCCCCAAGTTCTCTGTGCTCCCTCAACTCTCTGAGTTAAAGGTCCTTTAAAGTCACAGGGCATGGTGATGCCTCCTTACGGACTAAAGAGGCATCACAAAACCCATCCACCATAGAGGCAGTCCATTCTTGCTGATGGATGTCCCAGAGCCTCCCTGAGCATCTTTCATTCTAACTCCCTCCACACAAGGCCAGTCTTGTGATGCTTTCTGAGTCCAGATATAGGCTCAGGCTGCTGCTACTTGTAAGGGCAAGCTGCTCCCAGCAGTCACAGTGACAGTGGTCCTCACCAAGGCCCTCAGAGAACACTACTGATCCCTTTCACCGATGAGGAAGAGGAAGTCCCAGAGGTTAAGTGGCTGCTGGAGCCACAGAACTTAATATGGAAATACCAGGATGTAAACCTAAATCGCCAGGCCCTCAAGAGTTTATTCATGGCATTCAACTGCCTCTAACCCTAGAGCTTTGCTCCCAGTTCCAATCCCACCTACAACATCCAAACCACATCGTCCTCAAAGACATTCTCAGAACAGAGCATTCCCTCTGCTCTCCAGGCCAGCTCCTGTCGAAGACTCAATAAAGGCACTGCCATGGCCAAGCCACCCAAGCAGCGCCCACACATCCTTCCAAGGCACCCCAGAAGCCTTGACTTGTGGCCTAAGACCTAGTCCCAGAGAAAAGCATCTCAAAAGATAATGTTCATGAAATCTGACTTCATTCTAGTTAAGCCACATGAGGTCCAGCAAGAACACCTACCTAAAATCTGACAGCTCCTGCTTGTGTCTAGTTCAGCTGGCACTAGAAGCTAAAAGAGGGGCAACATTTATAGCTTGGGTGCTTCAAATTAGAGGACCAAGGGAAATGAAAATAAGTAATGCACGCCATTTTCCAGTACCATATCTAATGCAAATGCTTCTCATGTGTATCGCTCGGAACACAAATGCTACAAGCTGCCCCACAAAAAAGAGCTGTAATCAAATTTGTCTGGAGCCATTCTAGAAAAGCCCCAAAGAGCACTGGCCCACAAGGGCTCTCAAGAGCCCATATTAAGAAGTGAGACCTGCTCAAAGCAGCATTATCCAAAATGCACTGGACCACATGGTGGCTCAAAACCATCTATAATGAGATCTGGTACTGTACACTGTATACATAATAAATAAATATTTAAAAAAGAAAAACAAACAAACAAAAACCCAACATCCTCATCCCAGCAAATCAGTGCTCAAAACCTATTTCTTGGGGAGATGCTGACCTAGGTCTTTTGAAAGAACATCTTGATAGAGCTGGTACCCTGGACTCAAGATGAGAAAGCAAACCAAGCCTGAGTGGTTTATGAAGCAGAAATGCCCAGCATACTTCAAGGCCTCTGGGGTGAAGCTATTAGCACTGAAAAGAGAAGGAAATGAGTATTCCACCCGTGGCTGGCAGCTCTGAATTCTGCTGGTATGTTATGGTTAAGGTCTAACCTCAAAGGAATCACAGACAACTTCTGAAATTATTTCCTTTGCAATCCAAAGGAACAGCCTTCAACTAACTTAGCAACATGTATTTAGAGCTCTCTCTCTCTCTTTCTCTCTCTCTCTCTTTCTCTCTGTGTGTGTGTGTATGTGTGCACAAGCGCACTTATGTATGCATATGCAAATGTTTACTATACTTACATTTTAGACCAAAGAAAATGTTAGAACTAGGCCTCTACCCAGCCCCAAGTTAAAGTGTTATGGACAGAAAGCAAACAATATGACAACTCTTTAAAAGCTTGTGTTTGGAGCTACTACAAGGTTCTGAGAAGTAAAATCAAGGGCTAAATAGAGATGTGCATAGTGCATAGCAGTATAAATCACAACAGCCAAAAGGTGGAGGCCACCAAGTGTCCTTAACTGATGATAGAGAAAGTACAGCATGTATGAAGAACAGAGTTTTATTCAATCTCTACAAGGAAATTCTGGTATATGTCACATCCTATGAAGACAAATGTGATTTCTGTTGTTGGTTTGTTATTTTTCAAGACAAGAGTCTCACTGTGTAGTCCTGGTTGTCCTGGAACTCACTATGTAGTCCAGACTGGCTTGAACTCACAGAACTCCACCTGCCTGTCTCCCTAGTCCTGGGTTTAAAGGCATGAACAACTACAGTTGACTCTAACAAGACAAATATTGAAGAGGTGGGGAGATAGGCTAGAGGACCTAAGCTCAGATGGTGAGCACCCACATAAAAAGCCAGGGGTGACCACATGCCTTTAACTCCAATGGTGTAGAAAGGGATCTGGGGAAAAGAGGATGGTTAGGTCTCACTGGCTACCAACATAACTGGAAAGAAAAAAAAAAAAGATAAACTCTAAGTTCAACAAAAAGCCTTATCTCCAGGAAATAATGCAGAAAGAATGATAAAGACACTGAACAGCCTCCTCTGACCTCTGCATATATGTGTATATACATCCATCACACACGCACACTGAAGACAGATGTACCAAGTCCATCTATAATAGATAAGTAAATTAGTTACATTCATGCAAAGACAAAGTAGAACAGAGAGCTGTTTAATGGACACTCTTCTACAAGATGGAAAGTTCTGGAAATGAATGATGATGTGGGCTGTACAATAGACTAAAAATACTACTTGCCACTGGAGTGCACACTTACAATGCTATTTCCACATTTTATACATGGTTAGAGTGGAAACAAAATGGCTTGGAGTCTTATAGTATGCAAGTTTTACTACAATTAAAAAAATCTTAGAGCAGATGAGTATATGATTCTTGAACTAAAATGAAGTGGCACTCACCACCCTCCTCCCCAGGGAGAGAGGGCTAGACACAGGACACTCCAAATACATGTTCACATAAAAATGTTTCTGCAGTACTTTTGTAGATGGCTCAGCGGTTAAGAGCACCAGCTGCTCTTCCAGAGGACCTGGGTTCGATTCCCAGCACCCACATGGCAGCTAACAACTGTCTGTAGTTCCAGTTCCAGGCAAACACCAAGGCAAATAAATAAATAAAGTTTAAAAAAAAAAAAAAAGAATTCCACTTCAAAAACAACTGAGACACAACACAAAGATTTACACCCTGTGCCAGGCAAATGATGAAGAAGAAAAGGCGAGGAATTCACCTGTCTCTAGTCCTCTCCTTTTAAAATCCTCTGCTAACCTCACCAGGCAGTCCTCCTAAAGCCAACAAGCCCTACTGTCTCCACAGCCACAGCTTCCCAGGAACCACTGCACAGCTTTCCTCCCACAGGGGCTGCAGAAGGCGCAGGTGCTTTGTATGAAGCAGGGCCAAAAAGAAAGAAAACAAAAAAAAAAAACCCTGAAACAAAATATTTCTCCTACTCTACTTACTTTTTCAGGAACCAACCACCACTCAAGACTAACATTAAAGCAGATTAACAACAACCACGGAGTAGAGCTGGAACACAATAGCCACACCTCCAGGGACTAAAAGCCACAAGGGGACCACTCAGAACCCCACAGGACTGAGGAACTCCCCAGATAGTGCCTTGATAAATCTGGTTTTTTGCTGCTGAACAAGGGCCAGGAAGCCAAGAGGACCAGCCAAGGTCAGGACGGCACTTAAAAGTAGAACCCATATGGGGGCTCTTTCAAGGACACCTGGCAGATATAGGAAAGGTTGCTCCACACAACTCCAGAGCAGCCAGCTCTACAGAGCTGCTACCTGGAGGGTGACCTTGAAGACTTCAGAAACCAATGTCAGACCACCAGCCTCCATCAGACATACAGTGGTAATATCAATGTGTGAACCTGAGACATGCTCAAAGAGTATGGCAGTGCAGACAGTCACATCATGGATTAACATTGTTTTGGGGACCCACAGGCACAGAGCCAGCAACACTGACACTTGTTTAGAGTGGTCACAAGGAACAGCAACAGGCCCTCCTCAACAGTGGGAGTCTGTCCACTCCCCATCCCTACTGTGCATGGTCACTACACTAACAAAATGCCCTTCCGTTGTTCTTATCATTGATTGTCAAGAGGCACCCTGACATAGTGAGTGTTATAGAATGGCTGTATTTGGGCAGAGCTCTGGGGAAGAAGAATAAGACCTAAGATAGCAATACTGAGACATGAGCTTGAAAGAAGCTCTTCCACAATGGCAGGAAGGGCTCACTCAAGCCCGTTTGACTCAAACTTCCAAATAGGTATGTTGACAGTGTGGTTGCTAAAAGACCTGCCGGGAAAGGCATGTGCTGCTAAAATTGTCCAACTGTACTATCATTCAAAAAAAAAAAAAAAAAAAAGCAGAGGCTCTACTTCATCATAAAATTTCCATTAAAAACTCCCAACTGCAAGTATTACAAAAAGAAGCTTTAGAAAAATCACATCTTGCGAATCTTAAAGTTATCTTCAACATTAAGCTCTGAAGTCTCTATAAATACCCAGCCTCCTTACTAAACACCAGGCTACTAAGATCTATCCAAACAGAGAAGCCCTTGCCAACCTATGGCAAGAAAAGAAACTAGTGGCGCAAGGCTCAACTCCCCAAAACAAAACTGACAGAAGGGCAGAAACAGAGAATGAAAGGGACTGTCCAGACCCTGTTCCAAGACAGTCACTGCTGGGAAAAGAGGAGAAAAAGAGGGGAGACATTTGTCAGACTAAGGATGTGTGTGATTTTTTTTGAGGTTTCTTCATGGTCTTGCCCATCATCCCTCCTGGGTCAGGGGATTAAAGGGGACACAGCAGGGTCAGGCTAACCTGAGTGTTAGCATTCTAGAGACCTTGTTTATGGCCTAGTATATATAGACCCTCTGGGGGAAGGCTGGAAGAACAGGCATCATGAATGGAGCAGACTTGAAACTCCAAGACACCTGACATTAGCAGTACATATATCTGGATTTTGGATTTCTACAAGGTCAAGTAGCCATCAGCTTGTCCACTACTATTAGTTGTCTCAGATGACTTAATGCAGCAAGAAACACGTTTAGAAAAGCTAATTATCCTGCTCAGGGCCTGACCACCAACAGCCCACTCCAGCAATGATCTAGTCTTTTCATTTTATCAAGGATAGTGCCAGGCATACTGATGTGGGAATGTCTTTCTGTATGCTGTGTATATTGTTCTTTAAATAAAGGACTATATTGGCCTATGTCAGGCACCATAGAAGTAGGCAGGAAATTGGAGCATAGGTTGAGAAGGAGGGTGGAGTCAAGAGAGACACAATCCCAGCTGTCCAAGAATCAACATGTAAGGGAACACAGGTGAGCCATAGGCTATGTGCCAGGGCAGATTAATGGAAATGGGTTGAATTAAGATGAAAGAGCTAGCTAGCGATATGCCTAAGACATAGGCCAATCAAGATGAAATTAATATAAGTGTCTGTGTGTTTCTTTGAGACTTTGGAATTGCTGGTCCAGATAAGTGGCAGTGACGGGCAGATCCAGACCATGGAGCTAGGCAGTCTGGGACTAGGCCAGCCAGAAACCTCTTCTACAGAATATTGTCTACATGTTTACAATATCCCTCCTGCTCATTTTCCCTTGGAAAAGTTGCTTCTTTAAAATCTGCCTCACACTGGAACACATTGATACTCACAGGAACAAGCAAAACAACTCTAGCCTTCTAACTTTGGCTATAGCCACTCTGCCTCAAATGGGCACAAAGCCCTAATCAAGACAATCAAAATCCTTCTAGAAAATTTTTCTCCCCAGGATTGGTTGACTGGATAGAGCTGCTTTCCTTGTCTAGCCAGGACCAATGAACATAAAGCCCATGGAGGCCTGAGGCTCCATTTCGGGACTATGGAAAAGCTCATAGAATTCAGGGATCAACCGTCGTTCCATTGGGGTAATGTTCTGAAACACGTATGTTTAGGTGATTCCACCAATACATAACCATCACGGAGCTTACTTATAGAAATGTCCCTAAGTGGGGCTGGAGAGATGGCTCAGCGGTTAAGAGCACCGTCTGCTCTTCCAGAGGACCCGGGTTCAATTCCCAGCACCCACGTGGCAGCTAACAACTGTCTGTAGTTTCAGTTCCAGGCAAACACCAAGGCAAATAAATAAATAAAGTTTAAAAAAAAAAAAAAAAAAA